>CAJQZJ010037421.1:0-24712 GCA_907164525.1 Lophiomys imhausi
TTCTGGGAGGCCTCATGATGACCTGGTCCCCTCGGTGGCTGACTCACAACCTGTGCGAGATCTGAAAGGAAGAAGGTTATTTCCACCCCACCTCCAGGGAGTACAGAAGTACCTTTCTGATTCCGAAGTAATTAGATGGTCCCACTGGGGCCAGCGTGTGGGTCCTGTAACAGTAATTGTGCCCAGGTGGGTTTTTAAATTTCAGATTTCTGCCGAAGCAAGCCAACACTGTTCATTACAGAGCTGTTTGTAAAACTTGAGACTCAGAGATTTAAAAAAAAAAGTGTGTCAAGATTGGAGGAGTTGTTTGGGCTTGGTGGCATATGCTTTTAATCTTAGCGCTCTGGAACCTGAGGCAGGAGGATTGTTGCAAGTGTCAGGCCAGCCATTATTACATAAGACTTTCTTCAAAAACAAACAAACAAAAATCAACCAAGTTGGCTGTGGCCATGTTGGTGCATACGTGTGATCCAAGCCCTTGGAAAGTGGGTGCAGGAGGAGCAGGGGTGTAATGGCAGCTTTAGCTACATACTGAGAAACAGCAGCAACAACAACAAAAACAGGGAGGGGAGATGGCTCATTGCCTAAAGAGCTAGCTGTGCATCCCGAGGACCTAGATTTGGATGCCTGCTTCTGTGGTGCCTGTCTGTAATCCCAGCAGTGCTTCAGCGAGATGAGAGGCAGGTGCAGGAGAATCTCCTGGAACCTCGGAGGCCAGATAGCCTGGAGTGCTGACACAGTGTCAAACCAAGGGAAGTTGGGTCCTCAAAATGGCTTAGTGGATAAAGGCACTTGAATTCAGATTCTATCCCTGTAACTCACATGGAGGAAGGAGAGAACTGACTCCATGTGTTCATGGAGTTGTTCTTATTGTTCACATTTGTTGGACAAATTTGTCCCTGGACCTCCACACCTGCCAGGATGAATGTGACACACACCCAGAAGTAGAAACGAAAGAAAGAAAAACAAAAAGACAAGGAAGGACTTTTTTCCCGTAATCACGTGAAAAGGCTATATCCCAAGATATGTTTGGGTTTTATAAAACAAGGGAGCATTGGACTCCTTCACCTTGCCTATTGCTGGCTCAGGGAGCCTGGTGAGAGAATGAAGTAAGATAGAAGTGATGGAGATGGGAGAGGAAGTGAGATGAAGAGGTGGAAACAGGCCTCAGGTAGTGTGCTGGGGAGCATGGCAGCATCAGGGAAGATTTAGGCAGCAGAGAGGGAATCAGTCATTTGGTAACCTGTAACTTGAGGAAGGTACCAGAGGTACCAGTTAATCTCTTCCAGAGACTCGAGCTAATCCCTGATAAAACAAAGCAACGATAAAAGAAAAATCAAGTCAGTCAGAACCTCACCAGAGGTCTATCAGGGAAAGTGAGGGTGGCCATGTCCAATTTCGTCCCTTTCCTTCCCTGTGAAGATACCTTGGTACAGCGGGGAAGAACCTGGCTAGGGAAGACCACTCCAGAACATTGCACACTATTCTTGAATTTTTTGTTTGTTTGTTTTGAGGCATGGTTTCTCTGTGTAAGAGCCCTGGCTGTCCTGGACTCACTTTGTAGACCAGGCTGGCCTCGAACTCACAGAGATCTGCCTGCCTCTGCCTCCCAAGTGCTGGGATTAAAGGCCTGCACCACCACGCCTGGCTCACTATTCTTGATTTAATGTGTAAATTCATTTCATCTTTAAGGAGGGATTAGGTAATAGTTCCTTTTTCTGTTTTCTTTTGTTTGTTTATTTGGGGTTTTTTGTTTTTGTTCGGTTGGTTTTTTCTTTTTTCTTTTCTTTTGACAGTATCTCCTGTAGTTGAGGCTGACCTTGAAATCACTAAATAGCTGAAAATGATTTTGAACTTCTAGTCCTCCAGCCTCAACCACCTGAGTGCTGAGATTACAGGCATGGGCCACTATCCAAAGTTTATGGTATGCTGGGATGGAATCCAGGGCTCAATGTGTGCAGGCCAACATTTTATCTACAGAGCTACAGATACAGCCCAGGGTTGAGCGGTTGCTGTTGGTATTGTTTTGGGACAGGCCTCACTGTGTAGCCTAGACTGGCCTGGAAATTGCTATGTAGCCCAGTCTAGCCTAAAAGTCAAAGCCATCCTACTTTCTCAGCCCCTAGAGTGACTTCTGGTTTTATGAGCATGGACTGTCAAACCCTTAAGATGTTTTGTCTTCTAAGCTTTATTTTTGTCTTACGCGTATGAGTACCTGCATTTATGTATATGCTCTACTTACATGTCTGGTTACCCTTGTAGGCCAGAAAAGGGTGCCAGTTCCCGAGGAACTGGAGTTCTACAGGTGGTTGGAGCCACCATGTGGCCACAGTGCTGGGAACCAAACCTGGGTCCTTGGCCAGAGCAGCAAGAGCTCGCAGCTGCTGAGCCACCTCTCCAGCCTCATGGATTCTTGTTTTGCTTGCCACATCGCTGTAGTTTTTGTGCTGTGACATCATCTAGGTAGAAAACTAGTCGAGAAAGACCCCGAGTAGCTTTTGGGGCCGAGGTGTACCCCATAGATTGCAGGGTTCACCTGGCAGAAGTTCTGTTTCTGACCATTTCCCATATAATCACTTCATCTGAAAGAGAAATTTGCTTTATTTTATTTCATGTTTTTTTTTTTTTTTTTTTTTTTTTGTGGCTGGAATGAAGACTGCTGGGGTGTTCTGTATCCTTACCTGACCCCATTACCTTTTCCTAGAACACATTGTCCGACACAGTGATTTCAAAGTCTTTCTCTTCCTAGTCATTTCGTGAGCTGCTCTTTCCCCCAAGTAGCTTTCATAAAAGGAAATCCTACACCCAGCCTGGGGCAGCATCAGCCAGCAGGGAGGGAGAAACCACCTCTTTTTCCTCTTGTGAAAGGGAGAGTGCACACATGCTTGAAGTTGGTGACAAACAACCTGGCCTTCCCATTCCACCTCTAAGGTGAACTTGGGCTCCTGAGTGGATGCCCTTGCCTCGCACCATTCCCGAATGAGTGCAGTATGGGTTTCCTGCTCTGCCTCAGCACCTCTGCAGACTTGGTTCCTTTCTGCCTTGGATGACCCCCTTTTTTCCCCCAGCCATATCTTGGGATATCTTGGGATATGGCTCCTCTCCCGTCTTCCAGGGCATAGCTTCTGCCCAGGGGGGAATGAGAATGTTCATATTCTATCAGAGCACCTATCATTGAAATTATACCATTCTGTTTACTTAAAGCTACCCTCCAACACACTCAGAGTGTGTTGTGTGTTGTGCATGAATGTGTATGTGTTGGGGCCAGAGGACAACTTGGATGACAACCTAGGGTGTCCTCAGGAGCCATCCACCTGTTTTTGTAAATAATTTAGTTAATTAATACTTCATTGTTTTTTTTGTGAGTATGCATGCACAAACATTATAGACAATGCTGTGAAATTGTTTCTCTTTCCACCTGCCTGTGCGGTCTGGGAATTGAAGTCAGATCATCAGGCTTAAGCGGCAAGCACCTTTACCCAGTGAGCCAACTTGTCGGCTCCCATCTTTGTTTTCAAGACAGTCTTTTCCTGGTACCTGCAGCTGGTTGATTAGGGCATTTGCTGGCCAGGGAGAACCGAGGACCTGTGTGTCTCCATCTCCCCTGCCCTGGGATTACAATCCACCATGCCAGGCATGTTGGATGCTTGGAATTGAACTTGGGTCCTCATGTTTGTGCAGTAAGTGCTTTACCTCCTGAGCCATCTCCCCAACTCCTTAATTGAATTGTTCTTTCAGTAAGTTGTAGGCTGCTTCAGGGCAGGATCCAGTTCTTTTTGTTTTTGTTTTTTAGAGACAAGGTCTCATGTGGCACAGGCTGGTTTTAAACTCACTGTGTAGCTAATGATGACTTTGAATTCCTGATTTCTCCCTGATCCTCCTATGGTCCCACTACTTGAGAAGTAAAGACAAGAGGATTGCTTAGAGTTCTGAGCCAGCATAGGCTACCTGAGACTCCGTCTCACTCAACTCAAGGCTCCAAAAGAAACAGAAGCAGTATTGACGGGGGATGAATGGGAATAGAGGGGGGAGCGTATGGCCCTTTGAAGGACAGCCATATTGTGCCAGACTGCAGGTAGGGGGAAGGGCTCTACTTTGCCCTCTTCCCAGTTTCTGTTTCTCATTACAGTGGGTGTGGTTGCCTCTTGTGGTTTGGACTTTTGTCTCCCTGATGACTAGTGATGTTGAGCATCTTTCCATTTGTTCCCGAGATGTTTTGCATGGCCTCTTCAAAGAAGTGCCTATTCAAATCCTTTGCCCATTTAAAAAATTAGTTTTGGTTATGTTTGTGTGTGTATGTGCGTATGCACACCACAGCTTGGCTCTGGGGTCAGAGGACAGCTTGGTGGGCCTGTTCTTTCCTTTCTCCATGTGAGTTTAAGGAATTGAACTCAGATCACCAAGCTTTGCAGCAAGCACCCTTATCCACCGAGCCATCTCAGCAGCCCCTTTGCCCACTTTAAAATATGTCATTTGTCGTTATTGTGGATTTAGAATATTTATATACTTTGGACTCTAGACCATCATCATACAAGATTTGCAAATGTAGTCCCTTGTTCTATGAGGTTTCCTTTGTTTTTTTGGAAGAGGATCTTTCTTTATAGCTCATGCTGGGCTTGAACTTGTAGCCCAGCCTTCCTGGGTCTGCCTGCTGAGTGCTAGCTAAACATCCACCACATATCAGGCAGCATGTACCATTTCTTTAAATGTATTCTTTGAAAATATCATTCATATACATGTGCATCTTGATATATTCACCCCTGCTTCCTCCCTCAAGCTCCCCTGGGGTTCCACCAAACAGCATCTCCCTCCCAATCTCATGATTTTGCCTTTAAAAAAAAAAACCACCAAGTCCAATTAGTGCTGTCCCAACATACATGGGTATGGAGTCCTATTTGGGTATGGACAACCTATCAGTAGCCACTACTCCCAATGCAAAGTGACTCTTCCTCCCACCAGCTGCCACCAACTGCCAGCAGCTCTCAGTTAGCAGTGGTTAATGGTCTCCTCCCCAACTCCATGTGGAACTTGTAACTGTCTTGACTTTTTTCTGGTCTCCTGCAGGTGACCACAGCTGCTGTGAGTTCATGTGTGCAACAGCCATGTTAGGCCCAGATGATAGTTAAATGCTTCATTACACTCTACAGTGTTCTCTGGGCCTCAGTGGTGAGAATTGACACAATGTCCCATGTATGGGTGAGCACTCAGTCACGTGCTCTGAGAATGGAGTCGCCTCTCTAGGAGTGTTTTTAGTGAGAGAGGCCCCAGCGGAATCCGAAGCAGTGCAGGCTATTGCCTTTGTTCCTGATGGCCCCCAGTTCTAGATGGTAAAATCCTGTTGCTGAAGATACCTTATACTTGGGTTTGCAGGTCATAGAGCTGCAATACTGACCTGCCAGGCATGCACACATTTTTAAAAACAAGCCAAAAAGGAGTCAGAGCATTCATGGTGTGGAAGTGTGTTGTACACTATGATTTTCAAAGTGTTTAGTTTAGGTTTTTTTTTTTTAACTGCTAATTGTAATTGTAGTTATCTACTTTCCTAACCAACACTTGAGGTGCACATGTGACATGGGAGGTCGCCCCTCTGTCCATGAGGGAACTGTGGCACGGGAGGGAGACTGTCACTCACAGAAACACACACCTGGCCTCTCCAATTTTGTATCTTACTCAGTTTCCACAGGCCCACTAATTCTAATCAGTTCACCAATTAGAACTCAGTTTTGCCTGTTTGGTCCAATCTCTTTATGCACCATTCAAGAATAATAAACATCCACACCCTAGGCTTTTAATGGTGGGAGGCAGTGGAGAAAGGTTTGACTCTTGAGCTTTGCAAAAGAGGGAACCTGTCTGCAGAGATAACAGCTGCTCAGGGGTGTCTTATCTGAGTTTGGATACTGCTCAGATTCTCTTGGAGACAGAGAGCAGGTATTATTAATAATCTTAATGATCACAGCTTGAAATTTGGGATGAAGCTAAGTGGTAAACAGTCTGGTGATATAGTGTAGTGGTAGAGTACCTGCCTAGAATCCCCCAGTGAGGGGCTGGGGGTGTGTTTCAGTGGTAGAGCACCTCCCTAGAATCCCCCAGTGAGGGGCTAGGGTGTGGCTCAGTGGTACAGCACCTGCCTAGAATCCCCCAGTGAGGGGCTGGGGTGTAACTCAGTGGTAGAGTACCTGCCTAGAATCCCCCAGTGAGGGGCTGGGGCTGTGGCTCAGTGGTAGAGCACCTCCCTAGAATCCCCCAGTGAGGGGCTGGGGGTGTGGCTCAGTGGTAGAGCACCTGCCTAGAATCCCCCAGTGTGGGGCTGGGGTGTGGCTCAGTGGTAGAGCCCCTGCCTAGAATCCCTCAGTGAGGGGCTGGGGGTGTGGCTCAGTGGTAGAGCACCTCCCTAGAATCCCCCAGTGAGGGGCTGGGGTGTGTCTCAGTGGTAGAGCATCTGCCTAGAATCCCCCAGTGAGGGGCTGGAGGTGTGGTTCAGTGGTAGAGCACCTGCCTAGAATCCCCCAGTGAGGGGCTGGGGTGTGGCTCAGTGGTAGAGCACCTGCCTAGAATCCCTCAGTGAGGGGCTGGGGGTGTGGCTCAGTGGTAGAGCACCTGCCTAGAATCCCCCAGTGAGGGGCTGGGGGTGTGGCTCAGTGGTAGAGCACCTGCCTAGAATCCCTCAGTGGAAGGCTAGGACATGGCTCAGCAAGGTCAAGGCAATATAAACTTAAGTCAGCTATTCACAGTAGATTGAAGAGCAGAGAGATGTGAATGCACGCACACCTCTTTTGCTCGGCCCCTTCTGTACCCTTAGCTAGTCCAGGATACAAACCAATGAAATTGTGGCCACTCATATCCAGGGTGGGCATTAATACCTCTATTGACCCAATTAAGAAAATCACTCACAGGAGGCTGGAAAAATGGCTCAGTGGCTGAGAATGCTGTTCTTGGCAGTGGACCCAAGTTTAATTCCCAGCACCTACAATGAGTGACTCCAGTTCCAGGGAATTCTGTACCCTTTTCTGGCCTCCTTTCATGCATGGCATATATTCAGACAAACACACATACATAAATAAAAACAAAATTAAAAAATTTTTTAAAAAGAAAATCACTCACAGATATGGCTCACAGGCCAGACTGCCCTCATTGAGACTCTTCTTCCCAGGTCATTCTACATTGTGCTAAGTTGTATAAAACTGGCTGTCACAAATGGCTAAATTATATTCATTGCTACTTAATTGTGATATGTAAATGAGTCAAGTGTTAATTCTGTGGGTACTGGAATTAGGTCAAGAGTGATTTACCTTCCCGGACTGTGTGATGCAGGAAAAATTTGAGCTATGTCTGAGATAGTGGTTCAGTGGATAGAGTACTCATGTAGAATGCATCTAGAATGCAGGAATGGGTTCAGTTCCCAGCATGCACCCTCACACAGCTCCACCCTGGATACCTTCAGCATCCTCAAGTAGCACATGGAATAGTGAAGTCACCAGGAGGCTATTTCAGAGCCCCGAAGCCTCAGAATTCACCTTGACGTGGAGAAGAGTCCTTGCCTGTTTTATTGAGGCTTTAATTAGCTGTGAAATACATTATAGATTCATTATTAGGTTGTAGCCAATTAGCAATAAACATTTTAATATGCAAATTAATTAAATTAGAAAAATTTGGCAGTGGGAATTGACAGGGCTCTCTCTCTCTCTCTCTCTCTGTGTGTGTGTCTGTCTGTCTGTCTGTCTGTGTCTGTGTTTTGTAAATTTTGTTTTGTGGGTTTTTTGTTTTGTTTAGGTTTTTTGGGTTTTTTTTTTTTTTTGCTATTGTTGTTTGTTTTTTCAAGACAAGGTTTCTCTGTGTAACAGCCCTGACCTAACTTGTAGACCAGGCTGGCCCCCAACTCATAGAGATCCACCTGCCTCTTCCTCTCTAATCCTGGGACTATAGGTATGACCCACCATGCCCAGCTGTAAATTTTGTAAATAACATCACATACTTCTCATAAGGGAAAGTTCACCCTTGGGGAGCCAGTGAGTTTACTGGGCTTACTCACAGAGCATGGGTGACCATGAGTGACCCCAAAGTAGCCTCACTGGAATGATGGATGGCTTCCTCCTACCCACAGAGATAGAGCCCCTTAGATAACCTTTCTCAGCCTAGATATTCCAGCACCTCAGAATCCCTCAGGCCCCAGGCCAAGTGCAGTTAGGACAGAATTTTATACAAATAGCTGGGAGAAGTGGGTGTCTGGGATCCCTGGTGAGGGTCTAGTGACCTTTCAAATGCCCTCCTTCTAGGAGGGAATGTCGGCTTTCAATGGGCCAGCCAGCTCCTGACTGGTGCTTGGGCAGGCACAACTGATGCGGTAAAGATGCCAGCCGTTTTCCTGGGGGGACCAAGTTCTATAGCACATTACTTGTCTCGCTGTCAGCACCTGGCTTATAATATGCCTGTTACATTTTGTGGAAGGAGTGAGACAAGAACATTAGATCACCCCAGCGCTGCATACTAATAAGTCAGTTACCGTGTTGAGGAGGACAATGCCCAGATGCCTTTTGCAACATATCGGAGGAGGTTGTCCCACCCATTGATCCATTCCTTAGAGTCTGTAACCTTAGACTTTCTCCATCATGAATTCACCTGATTTGTGGGTGCAGATTAAAAAGCAAAGATGAATTACTGGTAGAGAGCTTGCTTGCATACATGGGACACTGGAACACTGGGTTCCATCCCAACACTATATGAACCAGGCAAGGTAGGGATTACATACCTGTAATCCCAGTCCCCAGGAAGTGGAGGCAGGAGGATCAGAAGTTCAAGACCATCCTCAGTTACAAAGGAAGTTGGAAGTTGGCTTGGGTGACATGACCCCTGTCTTTAAAAAGGGGGGGGGGCAGTTAATTTAGTAGACATGTATGTATTGTTTGTTAAGGCAGTTAGGAAGAAGATATGTGTGTGTGCGTGTACATAGGTGTGGGTGAGCATGCACATGTGTTCATTCCAGAGGAGGTTAGAGGACAGCTGCGGTGCTGTTGCGCAGAAGTTGTTTACTCTTTGAGACAGGGTCTCTCACTGGCTTGGAACTTACTGATGAGGGGAAGCGAGGCTGGCCAGACAGGGAGCCCAAATGCTGAGGAGTTGGCTTTTCAGACCCAAGTTCAGTTCTAAGTACCCATGTGGAGTGATTCACACTACCTGTAATTCCCGGTCCAGGGGATTGGCCCCTGTAGACATCCAGTCCCATGTGGTATACACCCTGATAGACACATAGAAATTTGTGCAGTTTGTTTTGGCGGATGTATTCCAAGTCTCTTTTGCAATACTAAAGATTTTTTTAATTGAATTTATTATGGGAGCATACATATGTGGAGGTCGAAGGACAGCTTGCTAGAGTTGGTTCTCTTCTTCCATCTTGTGGATCCTGGGGATCAAATTCAAGTCATCAGGCCTGGCAGGAAACACCTTTACCCATGAGTCATGCTGCTGTCTCTCCTATGCTAGAGATTTTTATTGTGTTTGGATGAAACCTTATTGTCTTCTCATCTAAGGGAAGTACACTGGTTTTGTCCTTGTTTAGGCCTCTGTGTGTTGTCCTTTACCATCACTTTTTTTTTTTATCTATTAACTTTTGCAGTACTGGGTATTGAAGTAAGTGAGCCTCGTGTATGCTCAGTGAGTCCTCTACCACTAAGCAACACTCCCAGCCTCTCTACTGGGGGATCCTATGCAAATACTCTGTGAGATGCTGACCCGCATCTCCAGCCTTCTTTTTGCATGTTTTCTTATGTGTGTGTTTGTGCATGCACATGCAAGCAGAGGCCACACATCAACATCTGGTGTCTTCCTTGGTGATTGTCCGTGTTATGCTATTATTGCTTTTGAGAAAGGGTCTCATTTTGTAGCCCAGACTGGCCTTAAACTCACAGAGATCTGCCTGCCTTTGCTTCCTGGCTGCTGGAATTAAAGGCGTGTGCTGCAGTCTCCAGGCACTACATCTTTTCAAATGGAGTCTTTCACTTAACCAGGTGCTCAATGATTGTTGAGACTGGGGGGCGGAGCGGAGACACCAGTGACCTCCCTGTCTCAGTGCTCCTTGCTAGGGTGGTCATGGACTTCCACGACGACATCATTTGTTCACTTTGGGGTGGTGAGTGGGCAAGCTTATTTGTTTTTTATTTGTTTGTTTTTTGGCTTTTCGAGACAGGGTTTCTCTGTATATCCTTGGCTGCCCTGGACTCACTTTGTAGACCACACCTTGGACTCACAGAGATCCAACTGGCTCTGCCTCCCGAGTGCTGGGATTAAAGGCGTGTGTCACCACGCCCGGCTGGGCAAGCTTATTTGTTTGGTTGTTAGGAACATAGCTTGCAGAGAACTCTGTCGCCCCCTTCCACCACTGGGTTTGAAGGATCAAACTCAGGTCTCCGGCCTTAGCCGCAGAGCCACCTACATTCAGTGGCTCAAAACTTCCTGTAACTCCAGCTCCAGACGCATGTACCATCACCACTCCATATACACAAGTAAAAATAAATGTAAGAAGCAAATTTGTGACAGGCCCACACTGTATAGCCAGGCTAGCCCAGAACTCTCTGTGTAGACCAGGCTGGCCTCTAATTCGCAGAGCTTCACCTTGTGCTGTGGGCAAAGGCATGAGCCGCCACATCTAGATTCAAGTCAATCTTTTAAAAAGAAAGAACTGAAGAAGCCTCCCCTGTTTTCCACACACACACACACATACACATGCTCCCATACCCAAATATTCGCATACATACAAATGCATCACTCATATACGTACGTGCACACGATGAAAAGCCAAAGGTAAAATAGAGCATACAGGTATAAAAATCCTGTGACACTTCTACGTGTGTCTCTCCAGCTCCTCAACTGGAGAGCTCTGTCCCTGGTGTGTTTAGATAGCAGCACAACTTACTGCTGTTGGAATTTTGTCCCTGGTGTGACACTGTTTATGTTTTCTTATTTACTTTTCTTTCTATGTGTTTGTGTCCATGAAGTCTGTAGTCTGTGGTGGAGCCCACATGCATGTGTACCACAGGCAGATACCAGCAGGGCCCCACCCATCCCAGGCTATTAAAAAGCTCTATGCTTTTGATTGCCCTACATTTTTTTCTGTAATACAAAAATAACCAAGCTATTAGAATCCTTTATGATTCAAAGCAGAACATTAGTTTTATTATATATGGGAAAATGGATCCTTAAACATCAAAATGACATCTAATTATTTCCCATTGGCTTGTATTATATGCTATTATTTTATTGCAGTATACTGTCCAATTACAGAAACGACTCCAAAGAGGCATAATTTTTCTGGCTTAATGTGTAATTGTTTATTGAGTGTTTTTCTCATTATGGTGATTTTTTTTCCTTTTAGAATTGCTCTTATAAAGAAACTTGCTTAGATTTTTGTAAATTGATTATTATGTAGTTAAAGAAATCAGGCATTCAGGCTGTGTGTGGCACTGTGTTCAGAACTGAAGGAAGTGTAGGATTTAAAGACACCCTTCCTTCTTCAAAACCCTGAAGTTGAGGAGCTGGAGAGATGGCTCTGCCCCTCTGCCTTTAACAACACTTGTGGCTCTTGCAGAGGACTTGAGTTCAGTTCCCAGCATCTATGTTAGGCAGCTCAAAACCACCTGTAGCTACAACTCCGAGGTATCTGACGCCCTCTTCTGGCCTCTCTGGGGACCTACACACACGTGCACATACGCATCGATATGCATGCACATAAATAAGTCTTTAAAAAACTAAAGTTGTACTGTTATCCAAATACATATTCACTTGTTTATATTTTGAGGAGAGAATATAATACATTGTTATGTAAAATAATGTGTTCTGAGTTTGTTTAAAAGTACTAAAGGTCTACAAGCAGCAAATATAGCACAGCAGGTCTTCAGAGGGGCTGTTGATGGTGGTTAGCTTTAAGTAAGTGGCTGAGTCAAGTGCGGTGGCTCAGGCCTGAAATCCCAGCTAGTTAGGAGGCTGAGGTAGGGGGATGGCACGTTCATTCCCTTGCTGCAGAGTGAGTTCAAGGCCACATTGGGCAACTTAGCAAGAACTTGTCCCAAAATTTAAACATTCCTTCAAGACCTGGGGTGTAGTTTAATACATAGAACAGGTGCCTAGTATCTCCCAGTGAGGAGTTGGGATATGACTTCTCAATATAGCAGCTGCCCAAAATGGGACTACACAAGCCATTGACAGGAAGCATCATCGGAGAGTATAGGGTGGAGAGAAAGGTTGGTGACATAATTGGGTGTTTATGGTGAGGATAGTCCAGCCAGAAATGATCTGGGAGGGGGTGGGACATCAGTCATGTTGGTCTGCGGTTCCGGCATCTAGGCTGAGCCGACACAGCCTTCAGCTGTTGAAGAAGCAGACAAATGGCACATTCCCCTCTGGCACACTCATCTGCAAGCTTCTCTTGCCTGCCTGAGAGTTTCAGTCAAGACAGGGTGGTTCCTAAGCCTCACACCCACGTCTACTGTTTTGGTGACTTGAATCATCTTTTGCAAGGACGTTTCTACTACTTGGGCTCTGGACACTGACCTGTGGCATTTTATCAGAAAGGTTATTTCTGATGGCGGAAGTCAACATCTTTACCATACACTACACTTGTGGAGACCTGTGACTTCAAAGTTTGTATTTGAGGGTGTTCTCCTCTGTATGGCACATTGAGGACAAGAAAAGAAAGGTAGAGGAGAATGGCAAGAGATGTTATTTTCATACAAAGGGTTTATTGCACAGGTAGAGTGTAAAAAGTCAACTTAAGTGGGCTGGTGAGCTGGCTCTGTGGGTAACAGCATTCAGTGTGCAAATGTGAGAACCTAAGTTTAAATCCTGGCACTCTATGGTATGTGCCTATGACTCCAACACTGAGGGGATATGGAGACAGGAGCATCATTGGGGTTTTCTGCCTAACTCTGGGTTCAGGGAGAGACCCTGTCTCAAAAAAATGAGGTTGAGAGTGACAGCGTAGGATACCCAATGTCCCCTTGCTTTCATGTACAGGACAGGCACACATACCCCCATAAACCATACATTTCTTTTTTTTTTTTTTGGTTTTTCGAGACAGGGTTTCTCTGTGTAGCCCTGGCTGTCCTGGACTCACTTTGTAGACCAGGCTGGCCTCGAACTCACAAAGATCCGCCTGCCTCTGCCTCCCAAGTGCTGGGATTAAAGGCATGCGCCACCACTGCCCGGCTAAACCATACATTTCTATACACACTAAAAGTCAATTTGATGATTAACAGACTTGTCCTTTTAAAAATAGAACTGGATATGTGGCTCAGCTGGTAGAGTGTCTGTCTGGCATTCATGAGGCCCTCCCTGTGTTTGATGCCCAGCATCACATAAACCAGGCATTGTGGTACACACCTGTAATCTCCTAACGAAGGGAGTAGTAGTCATAGAAGATCTGAAGTTCAAAGTCTTCCTTGGCTGCATAGGGAATTCAAGGCCAGCCAGGGGTATATGATGCTCTGTCTCGAAAATAAAGAGGAAAAGAAACACACTAGGCTTAGTGTCACGCAAGTACAATGGTGGGCTCCTGAGTTGACCATCCTACCAAGCTCCCACATGATGTTCACATGTCCACATGGGAATGCTGAAGTTGTAAGGTACACTGGGAGAGGATGGAATTCAAAACTTAACTGAGAAGAACAAACACACTGAAAAATCCTTTTTTCCTACTCTTTCTTTCGCTAAATATTCAAAGGTTTAGTTCTGCTTCTATCACCACTAGCACAGCTTATGATCCATTGTAGAAGTTTCTGTGGTGCTCACATATAAACCACTTAGGCAGAATGCAACAGGTCAGCTACTGTCGGTCCCCATGTGGGGCACAGCAGGTAGTGTGAACAGACTGGGAACCAGTTTTATCACCGGCCCTCAGGAGTATATAAGGGATGCATTGCCAAAATAGGGAGCTTACCTCCCGAGGAGAAGCCCGGTTCTCATAGTGAACCCCTGGGGTATGGCACCAAGAGAATACTGTTTGTTTTTAGGGCTTTCGTTGAAACTCTGAAGGCATAGCTTCTTCCTGTACCACCCAACACGTGACTGCTCTGGGAACTCAGTGAAAACTTGCTGGAAGCATTAGCTCAGTTGATAAAGTACTTGCTGTCCAAGGGGGAGGGGAGACACCTGAGTTCAGAGTCCCAGAACAGGGGGTCACACTTACTATGCCAGCACTGGGAAGGTGGCAACAGGAGGGGAGGCAAGGTGGGTACATGGGTGTTGGGTGATGTAGGTCATGTCCTTTTTTAAAGAGGGATATGCAGGTTCTTTGGAAGCCTCTACAGTCTGCACTGAGCCAAGTGTGCTCAGGTGGGATAGTCGCATGTCCTCACACAGTGATGGGAATATGACGTGACTCTGTCCTGCCTGGTCTTTTCCAGGTATATGCCAACCAGCTTGAGGATTGTGTGTGAAGTTGGGCCTTGGAAGTTCTTAAACACTATTGGAAGCATCTAGCCCTGGCCCCAGTAGATACCAGGCCAGATCTTTAATCCAAATTTGATATTCCACCCACCTGGCCCTTCATCGGCCTCTTTTTAAAATCATTTAAAAAATTATATTTTGTGTGTGCACATGCATTCAAGCACCCATGTGGAAGTCCGAGGACAATTAGCTGGAGTTGGTCTTCTTCCCCTGTATGGGTTTGAGGGATCAAACTCAGATTATAAGGCTTTAGCAGCAAGTGCCTTTACAAGCCCTGAATATCTCACTGGCCTCGTCATCCTTATTTTCTAGAAGTGCCAAGGGAAACAAAATGTTTAGCAGTCAGGGGTGACCATGAAAGGCTCTTTGTTCTGTAGCAAGACCTGGTCATACGGAATAGTAGTTACTGTTGTTGCTGGGAACAAGCACCTCACAGAAACAGCTTAAGGAAGGAAGACAGCCCATCATGACAGGGACCGCATATGGTGCCAGGAGCCAAAGATGTTTCGTCTCCTGACATCCACAGTTAGGAAGTGCAGAGAAAGGAATGCTGGCGCTCAACCTGCTTCCTTCTTTTCATGCGGTACAGGACTCCAGCCTATGGATAGACAGTAAATGCTGCCTTCCTTCAGGGTTGGTCCTCCCACCTCAGTCTGACTTGTAGAGAAACTCCATCATGGACACACCCCGAGATGTGTCTCCACAGTGGTTCTGCATGCTGCCAAGTTGACAATAAAGATGTGCCGGCACAGATGGCCACCATCAAACTGGTGACTGGTGTGTCCCTTGGTGGCAGATCTCATTGATGCTGAGGCCCTCGGGCGCACGGGGCACAAGCTACTGCACTAACACTTTTATGAGTGTGAGGGTTGGGGGAGGGAGGTGTAAAACAGGTATAGTCATCCTGGATCTGAGGATGGTCCCTGTGAGGTTAGTCTACCCTGGGTAAATTCAGGGAACCACAGACCCTTTATGTTCATTTGTTTGTTTGTTTGCGTTGTATGTATGTCCTTGTCCATGCATACCAGGGCATATGTGTGGTGGTCAGAGGGCAACTTGCAGGTGTTGGTTGTCTTCTACTACACAGACCCAGGGATCGAACCCAGGCTTGGGTGGCATGCACCTTTTACCCACTAAGCCATCTTGGTGACCTACTTAAAACAAACAAACAAAAAAATCCATTCACTAGGTGACAATTCTAAAAGACTTTGAGGGTGGGGGAACTCATTTTTAAAATGTAACACCCCCTTCCTTTGTTTCTTGTCTGGTAATATATTTTCATGATAAAAAAAACATAGAAGTAAAGGAAAAAAAAAAACCATAGGCTCAGAGCCATATTTTGCTATGTAGTCTTGTCCACCTAGGCATACACATATATGAAAATTACACAGGTAATTTTCAGCACTGAGGCCAAACTGACAATATATTTTATTTTCCTCTGTGTAATTTTGTCCAACTGGTTTCTGTTTGCTTCCTTGCTTGATTTTGAGAGAGGATCTCAAGCTGCTGAGGCTGGCCTCAAACTCCCTATGTAGACAAGGCTGGCTCTGGAGAAATTAGTGAGAAGTCATTTTTTTTTTTAATCATGGCATAATAGGCTTGGAAGGATAGAAATGCTTACAGTGAAGATAATAAAATGGTAAGATGTAGGTCATCAGGATAGCTCAATGGATGTACGTGCTTGCTAGCCAAGCTTGATAGCCTGAGTTTCAAGTCCAACATGAGCATGGTGGAATCATGTGGGTCTCTGTAGAACCAACTCCCGGAAGTTGTTCTTTGACCTCCACATGCACAGTAGTTCCCCCCCCCAAAAAAAATTAATAAATGTAAGTTTAAAAAAAGGGTTTGAGCCGGGTGGTGGTGGCGCACGCCTTTAATCCCAGCACTTGGGAGGCAGAGGCAGGCGGATCTTTGTGAGTTCGAGGCCAGCCTGGTCTACAAAGCGAGTCCAGGACAGCCAGAGATATTCAGAGAAACCCTGTCTCGAAAAACCAAAAAAAAAAAGGGTTTGATCAGTTTCTCAACATGTGAGTAGTGAATCCTTTGGGGGTAGAATAACCCTTTCACAGGGGTTGCCCAAGACCACCAGAAAACAGATATTTACATTACTATTCATAACAGTAGCAAAATTACAGTTAGGTACTAGCAACAAAAATAATTTTATGATTGGAGGCCACCACAACATGAGGAACTGTATTAAAGGGTTGAAGCATTAGGAAGGTTGAGATAATTATGTAACTATGGACCATGGCAAATGCAAATTTTTTTTTGTGTGTGGGGCTGTTTGTTTTGGGTTGTTTTTTGTTTGGATTTTAGTTCCTCTGTGTAGAACTGGCTGACCTCCAACTCTTTTTTTCAGCCAGGTTATCTCTACATTGCTCTGACTGTCCTGGACTTACTCTGTAGACCAGGCTGGCATTAAACTCACAGATACCCACCTGCCTCTGACTCCTGTATGTGCTGGGATTAAAGGCGTGCACCACAACCTCCAGCAAGGCCCCAAATCTTTTTGTTGTTGTTGTTGCTATTGTTTCAAGTTCCTTCTCCATCACAGTGGCCTCATTCCACCCCTCCTGGTTCCACCCTCCCACCCTCTCCTCCCTCTCCCACCCATCCCACTCCTCCGATGTGGAGTGTCCCTACATATCAACCCCTCTCAGCTCAACAGTCATATGCAGGCTAAGAGCTTCCTCTTGCACTGGGGCCTACATGGTAGCACTCCTAAGGCAAATTGTCCCCTTAATGGGTAACAAAGTCTATGTTCCTGTTCCTTTTGGTGCATTTGTTGTAGTATAGTTATTCTGTACTATATGGCTAAAATCCGGTTATAAGTGAATAGATGCCATGTGCATCCTTCTGAGTCTGGATTAGGTCACTAAGGATGAGCTTTTCTAGTTCCATCCATTTGGCTGTGAATTGCATGATTTCCTTGTTTCTGATAGCTGAGTAGTATTCCATTGTGTAAATGTACCACAATTTTTTTTATCCATTCGTCGGTTGAGGGACATCTGGGTTGTTTCCAGTTTCTAGCTATTACAATTAAGGCTGCTAGGAACATAGTTGAAGATATCTCCTTGTGGTTTGGTGAGGAATCGTTTGGATGTATATCCAGAAGTGGTATGGCTGGGTCTTGAGGTAGGGCTATGCCCAGTTTTCTAAGGTATTGCCTGACTGATTTCCATAGTGGTTGTACAAGTTTGCATTCCTACTAGCAATGGAGGAGTGTTCCCCTTTCTTCACAACCTCGCCAGCATGTGCTGTCATTTGAGTTTTTGATCTTAGCCATTCTGACAAGTGTGAGATGGAATCTCAGAGTCGTCTTGAGTTGCATTTCTCTGATGATTAAGAATGTTGAGCATTTCTTCAAATGTCTCACTGCCATTAGAGATTCCTCCTTTGTGAATTCTCGGTTTAGCTCTGTTTCCCATTTTTTCATTGGAGTATTTCTTGAGTTCTTTATAAATTATGGATATTAGCCCTCTGTCGGAAGTGGGGTTGGTAAAGATTTTTTTCCCAATCTGTAGGTTGCAGTTTTGTTCGAATGATGGTGTCCTTTGCCTTACAGAAGCTTTTCAGTTTCATGAGGTCCCATTTATTGATTGTTGGTCTCAGGTCCTGAGCTATTGGTGTTTTGTTCAGGAAGTTGTCGCCTGTGCCAATGAGTTTGAGGCTTTTCCCCACTTTCTCTTCTAATAGATTTAGTGTGTCTGGCCTTATGTTAAGGTCTTTGATCCACTTGGACTTAAGTTTTGTGTAAGGTGATAAGTATGGGTCTAATTTCATTCTTTTACATGCCAATATCCAGTTAGACTAGCTCCATTTGTTGAAGATGCTGTCCTTTTTCCATTGTACGGTTTTGGCTTCTTTGTCAAAAATTAAGGAACCATAGGTGTGGGTTCATTTCTGGGTCTTCAATTCGATTCCATTGATCCACTGGTCTGTTTCTATACTAGTACCATGGTGTTTTTATTACTTTTGCTCTGTAGTATAGCTTGAAATCTGGAATGGTGATACCTCCGGATGTTTTTTTATTGTACAGGATTGACTTAGCTATTCTGGTTTCTTGTTATTCCATATGAAGTTGAGAATTGTTTTTTTTTCCAGGTCTATAAAGAATTGTGGTGGTATTTTGATAGGAATTGCATTGAATCTGTATATTGCTTTTGGCAGGATGGCTATTTTTATTATGTTGATCCTACCTATCTGGCCCCAAACTCTTAACCAGCATTTTGTATTAGTTCCTTTTCATCCCTGTGACAAGATACTCAACTAAAGTATTAAGAGAGGAAGGGTTTATTTTGGCTCACAGTTCAAGGACACAGTCAGTCAAGATGAGGAAGCCATGGTGGTAGGAGCGTGAGGCAGCTGGTGGAACTGCATCTGCAGTAGAGAAGCAGAGAGAGATGAATGCTGGTGTTCAACTCACTTTCCCCTTTTATTTAGCTTGGAATCTCAGCACATTGGATGGCCTGCTGGATCCTTCTCAACCTAATCTAAAACCCCTCACAGACATACCAAGAGGCTTGTTTCCAAAGCCATTTGGACTTGGCAACCAAGGCTAACCATCACATATAGTATGATCAGCCTTCCCACTTTTATCATGGTTTGCTTCAAGTACTGAAATTTCAAAGGTTAAGCATGGTGGTACTTAGGAGTCTGAGGCGGGAGGATGACTGACTTTGAAGCCAGCAAGGGCTACAAAGAGACATGATATTAAAAAACAGGAAACAAACAAACAAGCAAAAACCCTATAGACTCAATGTATCTTAAAATTGGTGCAGGGTGGGGGGGGGGCGTGGTAGAATAACAAAACATGGTGATGCCATTTCCGGAAATTCTGTGTAAATAAAACTGTTGCCAAACAGTGGTCCATTCTGGGTCTTACAGCCGAGTGATGTCCAATGAGGTTTAGAAAGCTAACCGAGGCTGTGAATAGCATTGCTCCTCTTATCTTTGTAATGTAAATCTGATAGTTCAAAACACCAATAGTGTTGATCCAAAGATGGTGGCTCAGGGGCTAAGAGCCATAACCGCTCTTGCGGAGAATCAGAGTTCAGTTCCCGACACCATGCCTGGCCACTCAACAGCTTGTTAGTCTAGCTCCGGGAGATTCAACAAGCCTCTTCCAGCTGTAGCAGATGTACTTATACAGGCACACGTAGATGCACATAAATAAAAATAAAATTAATTTTTAAAAGAGCCAATAATGCCCTTCAGTTATTGTCACAGCCAAGTAACACTTCTACAAACTTCTACAGCTCTTGGAAGCAGTGTCCTCTCTTGAGAACTGCTTCTTACATACTTGACTCCTCTCTCTCTCCTCCCCAGAAGTTTTTGCTTGTTTGTAGTTTTTGTATAATAAGCACTCTGAAAAAAAAAATGTAAGATACATTGCTGAAAATTTACAGGGCCTATAATCTTCTCTAACAAGAAAATTTCCAAGTATTCCATGACATTTGTTATTGCAAAAGGGATCTTTGTTTTCATTTTTGTCTTTTGGACCTTTCGGTTTCTGCTTGGAATAGGCCCCAGGGCCTTGTACATGCAAAGCAAGTGTTCTGTCATGGACTCATGCCCCGGGTGTAGCTAACCTGTAAGAACAGGCTCTGGGGTGGTGACATAGTTACACAAAACTTAGAGTTATCAAATGGCCTGATGGCTAGAGCAAGTCACCTCTTCCCCCTCCAGCCTCACTTTTTTGTTGTTGTGGTTTGTTGAGTAATACCACCTGGATGAGGCTTCACACACACTAGGCCACACCCTCAGCCCTTCTATAGGGAATCCTAGGCAGGTACTCCATATTGAGCCACACCTCTGGCCCCTAGCTGGGAGGTAGGGTGGCATTCTAGACAAGGGCTGTACCCCTGAGTCACTTCCTTAGCCCTTCCCTGGAGACGGTATTGTCGATTTCTTGTCCAGACACATACAGAAATACTTCCTCACACAGCGTCTTTCTTTTATACCGCTTATCTGTTTATGTTAGTTATGCTTTAAGGCATTTTTCATTTTTATGTATATTTTTTTATATATGCAATGCTTTCCCCACATGTATGTATGTGTACCACATTTGTGCCCGGTGCCTTCTGAGATCAGAAGAGGGTGTCGGATCCCAAGGAATCAAAGTTACTAATGGTGTGTGTTCCCTAAACTGTTGGAATCAGGGTGCTGGGCAGCAGACAGAGTCTTGTTGGGAATGTTCCATACTTTGCACATTTTACTTGTCTTCTGTGTCCATTGCTTTCTCTCACGCACCCCCCCCCCGCCCCCATTCTTGTCCCTCCTCTCTCCCATACAGACCCGGAGTTAGGTGTTGGCACACCACCTGAACACGACAACCAAGATGCAGGGCCGATTGTCCCCAAGATCTCAGGTCTAGAGAGAAGCCAGGAGAGGAGCCAGGACTGTTGCAGAGACCCTGTCTTTGAACCCGTGGTGCTCAAAGACCCACATCCTCAGCTGCCCCAGCTACCATCCCAGCCCCAGGCGGAGCCCCAGCTCCAGATTCCATCTCCAGACCCGGACTTGGTCCAGCGCACGGAGGCACCGCCGCAGTTCCCTCCTCCGAGTTCACAACCAGCCCAAGGACCCCCAGAAGCCCAGCTGCAGCCTGCCCCACTGCCGCAGGTGCAGCGGCAACCCAGGCCGCAGTCCCCCACCCATCTGCTTCAGCAGGCCCTTCCACCTGTGCAGTCACACCCCTCCTCCGAGAGGCTCTCACAGCCACTGTCAGCCTACAACAGCAGTAGCCTGAGCCTTAACAGCTTAAGGTGAGTGACCCGGGTCTTCCACAGGGCAGGGGTCACACTGTAAGAGCCTGGGGAGACTAGTATTGCCTGTTTGCAACATGCCTTGGTTTTTAATCGCTGAGGCTGAAAGACAGGGAAAGGAACTGTTGGGGAGTGTGGGTCTCTTGGGTTGGGTGTTGAGGACATTGGTGGGGGTGGGGTTGGGATAAAATTCCTGCAGGGACTTGAGGTAATACAAAAAGGAGGGAAAGGTAGTTTCAAAAGAAAAAAAAAGCTGGAGGCGCTGGGCGTGATGGTACATGCCTTTAATCCTAGCATAGGCAAGAGCAAAGGAGGCAGATCTCTGAGTTCAAGGCCAACTTGGTCTATAGAGTGAGTCCCGGGAGATCCAGGGCTGCACATAGAAACCCTCTCTAGAAAAACCCAACAATGACAACAACAAAAAACCATAGCAATAGGAATATGAGGCTGGTTACATCGTACCCACAGTCAGGAAGCACAGAAATGAATGCTGGTACTCGGCCCACTTTCTCTCTGTTTTCAGTCTGGGACCCTGTCCATGAGATACTGTGCTGCCCATATTCAGGGTGGTTCTTTTATCTCAATTAACCTAATCTGCATAAACTCTCACCTCATGCCCAGTGCTTCCTCTCACAAGGGATGAAGCCCTCCCTAGCCTGACCCCTCACTTGTACCACCTTCTCTCCCACGGTGACAGTGGCGGGCTGACAGAACACATCTTACTCCATTTTCTAAACTCAGCTGCTAGTGTGGCTACTGGAAAGTGGGAAGGGTGGATCCCTGCTAGGATGGAGGTGAATTTTTTTTTTTTCAGCAGAAGTGAGGGGGTCCTGAGATTGAGGCAGAAAAAGGCACCTGAATAGGGTATGGGGGTGCATCCAGAAATGAACAGTAGCTCCTGGCTGCTTCTGTGTATAGCAGCCAGGGTGCTGCGTTGCTGTCTGTGGTTCACAAGGCTGCTGAGTGCCAGGGGACAATGATGGAGAGGAAGTGGGTAAGACAGACATGTTGAATGGCTATAGGGAGGAAAATGGGAATTTTAAAATTACAAGTATGTGTGTGTGTGTTGTAACCTATGTGCCAGGGGTGGAGGTCAGAGGGCAACTTGTAGGATTCATTTCTCTGCTTCCATCATGCAGGTCTCAGGGCTTGAACTCTGGCCATTAGAGTTGTCGGCAAGAGCCATCTCATTAGCTAAGGACTTCCTTCCTTCCTAAAAAAACAAAGCTGGCGATCTGGCTCATTTGGTAGAATGCTTGCCTAGTGGGCGTGAAATCTTAGGCTCCATCCCCAGCACTAGATAAACCGGACATGGTGGTGCACAGCTGTAATTGCCAGCACCAGGAAATCGGTGCCTAAGGTCACCCTCTGTTATGTAGTGAGATAGAGGGCCAGCCTGAGTTTCGTAAAACCCTGTCTCAAAAAAAAAAAAAAGCCTTTTACTATAATAAAAAATAGTAATTGAACAACAACATAAAAAGGAATCACTGACTTTTCTTTTTCCTTTTCTTTTCTTATTCTGGCAGCAGCAGCAGAAGCAGTACTCCAGCCAAAACCCAGCCTGCCCCTCCTCACATCTCCCACCACCCCTCTGCCTCTCCCTTCCCACTCTCTCTGCCCAATCACAGCCCTTTGCACAGCTTCACACCCACCCTCCAACCCCCTGCCCACTCACATCACCCCAATATGTTTGCCCCTCCCACGGCTCTCCCTCCTCCCCCTCCGCTGACATCTGGAAGTCTGCAGGTGCCCGGGCATCCCGCAGGGAGCACTTACTCAGGTAAGTTGAGGCAGTCTCACTAGCACACCCATACTCTTGGTGTCCCTGCCAGTCACCTCACCACCGGACTGTGTTACACCCTTCTTGGATGTACCCTTTGAATCTTCTTCAAATCTTTTGTGGCTGAGGTTCAGCACACAAATGTTCAGAATTTACGAAAGTAAATAGCAAATGCCTCTAAACTGCCCAGCAAAGCCTCAGGAAGTTTGATGTTGGGTAAGAAAACAGTGCCTGAGTCACGCCTCTTTCATGATGTCACCACTGAGTAACTGAGTTGGTGCATGCCCTATGACACACATGTAAGCTGTGACAGCAGTTCTAGGTTGTGTCTGTCTCACCCCAGGACCTTAGGTTGTGTCTTGGTGTAGGGGTTTTCTTTGCCAAGTAAGACTCCCTTCTATCTTGTATTAATGTTTATTTTTATTACTTTAAGTTTTTATTTATTTATATATACGTATGTGTGTGCGTGTGTGTGTGTGTGTGTGTGTGTGTGTGTGTGTGTGTGTGTGGTGTGTCTGAGTGTACGTGTGTGCAGGACCCCAAAAAGGCAGAAGAGGGCTTCCGATCCCCTAGTGCTATAATTATAAGTGATTGTGAGCTGCCTGACATGGTGCTTAGGACCAAACTCGGGCCCTCTACAAAAGTAATAACATGTGCTCTTAACTGCTGAGCTGTCTAGTCGAGTAGGGCCCTCTCTGTGTTCTGCTGAGGTGACAGTATACCCCAGAATTTTAAAGACAGACACGCTCAGGCTAGGGAGAGGGGTCAGCATAGGACTTCCCTTACAAGCCTGAGGTCCTCAGTTCAGTCCCTAAAGCCCAGGTAAAGAAAGACAGGGATGGTGGTACACATTTGTGATCCCAGCACAGGGGAATGAGAGGCAGAAGGGATCCTGGGACTCACTGGCCAGCCAGTCTAGTCACCTTAGTGAGGTACAGGCCAGGGAGAGACTGTGTCTCGAAAAACAAGGTAAGGTCAGTGAGATGCCTCAGTAGGTAATGGCCACTTGTCACAATGGCTGACCACCTGACTTCCATCCCTAGGGCCCACATGGTGGAAGAAGAAAATGGCTCCCCAAAATTTTCCTGTGATCCCCACACATGTGATGTGCATGCTCACATACAAATAAATAAATAAATAACTTTAATTAACTATTAGAAATAGATGTCTATTTATAGACTGAGGATGAGATCTGTCCTCCACACACAAGCGCCTCACACATGTGCAAATGTGTGCACACACACACACACCCACACACACACACACACATGAATGACCTAGTGTTCTTCTTTTCTGGCTGTATTAACCAAACCTGCGCCCTGATGTTGATCTGGTCTAGCTATGCTATGGCACTAGGTAGAGCTGTACCAATCCTTGAAGAAGCCATGGGAACCTGGTGGTATTTACAAATATGCAATGAATGACTGGTGTGTCTCACTGTACCACAGCATGTAAATATGCATGTGTGTGTGTGTGTCTGAGCGTGCACCTGTGTGTGTGTGAGTATATATGTGTGTGTGTCTGAGCGTGTGTGTGTGTGTGTGTGTGTGTGTGTGTGTGTGTGTGTGTCTCTGAGTGTACACATGTGTTTACCTGCTAGTAGAAGCAAGAATGTCAACTGTGGGTGTTATTCCTCAGGGCACAATCACCCACCTTGTTTTTTATTGTTGTTTTTAACAGGGCTTTGTGTGTGTGTGTGTGTGTGTGTGTGTGTGTGTGTGTGTGTGTGTGT
>CAJQZJ010037421.1:24722-37258 GCA_907164525.1 Lophiomys imhausi
TGTGTGTGTGTGTGTGTGTGTGTGTGTGTGTGTGTGTGTGTGTGTGTGTTGTTTTTACTATTGCTGCTTTGGGACAGTCTGGTCAAGAACCCATCAAGCAGACTAGGCTGGGAGTGGCTGCGCTTGATTTTTAGACTTGGGGCTGAGAGACTAGGTAGGAAACTTGACGTGAGCTGAGAGCCAGCCTTGTGTCACCTACTCCACCTCGTCTCCTTTTATCCAGGGCCTGGCTCCACTCCTGTGTGCCCCAAGTACTGTGTTTTCATGATTGTGTCCTTCATTCATTGCACGGCACCAGGTCCTTATAGGTATTGCCCAGCTTTTGAAACTATGACATGACATGGCCATCTACAGAGTTTACACTGCAGAACCACACAATCAAGTTTGCATTCGTGCACACATACATAGTCTCATTGTGGAAGCTATTGATGGAGCTCAGTTGGTAGAGTTCTTGGCCAGCACGCACAAGGCCCTGAGCTCCTCTCCTTACCACTGCATAAACCATGTCTGGTGGTGCACGCCTGTCCCAGAGCTCAGGAGGCAGAGGCAGGAGGATCAGGAGTTCAGGGTCATTTTCTGCTGTGTAGGGAGTTCAAAGTCGTTTTGGGTCACATGAGATGCTTCCTCAGCTTAAAACAAAACAAGAGCCTCATGATGTGTTAAGTTCATGATTCTGTGTCGAGACGCATTGATAGCTATCCTGTGCTGCCCTGGCATGTAGTATGCACACTGGACATGCCTGCAACCAGGATGTCCTGTTATGAAAAAAAAAAGGGGGGGTCACCACCATTACCTCCCTTTCCTTCCTTTCTAGAACAAGATATCTTGAGGCAGGAGCTGAACACGCGTTTTCTGGCCTCTCAAAGCGCTGACCGAGGGGCATCCCTGGGCCCTCCACCCTACCTGCGGACCGAGTTCCATCAGCACCAGCATCAGCACCAGCACACGCACCAGCACACGCATCAGCACACCTTCACACCGTTCCCCCACGCCATCCCGCCCACGGCCATCATGCCGACGCCAGCACCTCCTATGGTGCGTACCCCAGGCAGAAATGTGAGGATAAGTAGAGCATGCAGCTTGTCCCTGGGGGTTGGCATGGGCACCGGGAGACACTGGAGAAGGGGGTGGGGAGCATCCCTTAGGTCTTGCCCATCTTTGCTAATGAATTCTGTTTCTAGAGTACCAGAGTTGGGACACTTACCTAGATGCCTGTAGCTGGCACCATGGATAGATTTAGTTCCAGGTGCCTTCAAAACACTCAAATGAAGCCTTGCTAGCTTCTCAAGGGGTCATTGTGTTTGCTTGTGCATGCCGGGGTTTGTCCCCAGATCTAAAATTGTTTAATACCAATATAGAAATATTTAGAAAAGATTGGGAGTGAAGAGGGAAAAAACGGAGGGTTAGGTGGGAGGATGACCACTCTGAGTACTGCCTCTTCCTTGGTCGAATATTTTCCCTGTCTTCCTACCATACTTCTTGTTATTCTATGACGCAGTACCCTAATCTTATATTATGTCCAGTAGCAAGCAGGCAGCAGGGACAGATGTGCCCCACAGAGATGCAGCTCAGCAGTGACATAGCCTTTCTTTGTCTTGTCTGGGGACTGGCACATGTGTGGAGAATTAGAATATTTGTCTCAGAGATGAGGAATACTAATGAATGGTGCCATGGTAGAATTCTATATCTACATTCCAAGAGAGACGCCTGCCTGTAGCAATGACTAATCTTTAATATTTAAGGAAATACTTGAGGCTGGAGAAATGGCTCAGTGGTTAAGAACATTGCTGCTCTTAACTGCTCTTCCAGAGCACCAGAATTCATTTCCCAACTTCCATGTTGAACAACTCACAACCATCTATACCCCTGGCTGCAGGGGATCCAGCGCCCTTTTCTGGCCTCCTTAAGTACCTGAATACTTGTGCACATACACACATACACATTAATTCTCCCTCCCTCCCTCCCTCCCTCCCTCCCTCCCTCCCTCCCTCCCTTCCCTCCCTCCCTCCCTCCCTCCCTCCCTCCTTGTCTCTCTCCCCTCCCCCCTCTTTTTCTTTCTTTCTTTCAAGAATATACATTTTCTGTTCAGAGACAAGGGTCCAAGATCTTTCCCAAATCACTCTATTTTGTGCTTTCACATGTTTCGCTGAGGCACCAGAATCTGTAGTTTTCCTGCCACAGAGAAGGTGAAAACACAGGGAGTTAGTTTTTGGCATGAATTAGATAGTGTCCTGGGTTTCCTGTTGCTGTGATGAAACACCATGACCAAAACAGCTTGGGGGAGGAAAGGGTTTATCTGGCTTACATATCCAGAGTCACAGTCCACTAGTCCACTGAGGAAAACCAAGGTAGGAGCTCAAACTGGGCAGGAACCTGATGCCGAGGCCATGGAAGGGTGCTGCTTACTGGCTTGCTCCCCATGACTTGCTTTCTTATAGCACCCAGAATCACCAGCCCCAGGATGATTCCACCCACAATAGGCTGGGCCCTCCCCCATCAGTCACTAATTTTAAAAAATGCCTAAGGCTTTCCTACAGCCCAGTCTTCTGGAGGCATTTTCTCTGCCTCCTCTTGGATGACTCTGGCTTGGGTCAAGTTGACAAAACAAAAAACAAAAACTAGCCAGCACAGATGGGATGTCCACTTTTCTGGTTTATCTGAGTAACTGCCTGTTTTCTCCACTCTGGATGTTTGCCTTGTACCAGTCCCCAAACATAGCATCAAGGGGTCCTGAGGAGCAGTGCACACGGGGTGGGGTTATCACTTTGCATTTACGTTCTGGATGCTTCTTGTTGGGAGCTCAGACTTGCTTCCTGGTGCACCTTGAGGTTGACGCAGAAGCTCGTCTGGTGGGTCACCTCCAGTGGAGGGGCGAACAAAACATAACAGCTAAAGTAACTAGCTTTTGCTTTGATCCCTTTGCAGTTTGACAAATACCCCACCAAAGTTGACCCATTCTACCGACATAGTGTGAGTCATACTACTGTGCTACACATTTGTTGTAATGCCTTTTCCATTTCCACTACCTTTGCCATGGATGAGTAAGCGCCTGGCAGCCTTCCCGTCATCTGTGCAAGAGTCTCCCCATTGCTCCTTTATCATTCGGGGTGCTTGCTTGTGTGCCATTTTTGCTTGGGGGGGGGGCGATGCAGTATCATCTTCCGAATCAAAAGATCATCGGCAAGCTTGCTGCAGTGGCTCAGCCTGTTAGCCCAGAGGGAGAGGCTCAGGCAGGAGGCTCAGGAGTTAAGGTTTTCCTTGCTGCATAGTGAGTTCAAAGACAGCCTGGACTGTGTGAGACTGTTTCACAAAGGAAAACAACAATGCATCATTAGCATTGCCCCATTTTGGAACTTTCTGAAACCACACAGCTATCTAAAAGAGTGGGTGGGCTGTTGGTAGAATTGTTGTCTTAGGAGAGTATGAAATCATAGATTTTAGTCATCATTTGAAATCCTAGGAACCCAGAACTGGGATTCAATTTGAATTATTTCCTATAAATAAACCATTCCTTTCATTCTGACTCATGCCTCTTCAAAGAGTGGCTTTTTCTTCCCTTCTAGAATAAATGCAGAACCCTTTTCCACATAGATATGTAGATTACTATTCAGACCTTGTTTCAACTGGACAATAAAAATATCAGTTAACTTTTAAAAGGGGTCTTAGCTAGGCATGGCCGCCCACACCTTTTATAACAGCACCTGGGAATTGGGAGCAAGAGGGTCCAGAATTCAAGCCAACCTTGAACTACCTGAGACTCTCTCTCAAAACAAAACAAAATAACCAAACAAAAAGCCTGAAAATGGAAAAAAAATACTATTTTTTTTCTCTTTAAACTCATTCTTGTTTATTTGAGAAGCAGGTCTGCTTTGTGTAATTTTAAGTATAAATTCCCAGGATATAATTTGGTACTGGCCTGAGTTGTACGTTGAGCCATGTAAGAGACAAAAACTTCTCTATACAGAGATGTGACCGTTGGACTGTGATGTTTTGATTATGGGGTGACTACTGCATCATTTCTATCTGAAACTCTTCTAGTTTCTTTGCTTAAGGGTTAATTTGCATCTTGAAAGCAAAAACAAGGAAGATTAGCAGCTGTAGTCCTGTTGATGTACTGTATAGGTCTTGTTACTTTATTAGATAGCGCTATCTTAACACTCCAGTTGTAATGATTCTTGAAACATCAGTAAAGGATGAATTCATTCAAGCTTTAAATAGATCCATGCACACTGTTTACTATGCAAGAGACATCTAGACTAGAAAATACTAGAAATCAGTTAGACTGTTTCCTCTGGAGAGGCATTCAGACTGGCCCAAGGAAGGACTCTTGGAATTAGAGGGGGCTGGGGATATAGAGCAGTTTCCTAATTAATATGGATGAAGCTCTGGGTTTCATGCTCAGCACTGAATAAAACCAGGCATCTTCAGAAGCTGGAGGTAGAGACAAGAGGATCCTGAGTTCAAAGTCATCCTCAGCTACTTGAGGTCAGCCATGACCCTGTTAGATAGGTTGGTGGCTAAGAGTCTTTGCTCCTCTTGCAAAGGGCCAGACTTCAATTCCCAGCACTCAGGTACAGTGGCTCATAATTGCCTGTAACTCTAGCTCCAAGGGATACAGTGCCCTCTTCTGGATTCCACAGGCAATATATTCATGCATGTGCATGTATACACGTACAGAAAAAAAATGTAAATAAATAATATAAGTAGTTGGAGGGGGAGAAAAAATATAAGTTACTCAGTCCCCATGTGATCTACCCTGGACTGCTTGGCACTAAAGGCACAAAAGCATTTTAGCAATGACAATGAGAATTCAATAAGTGTCTAGGTTTTCTCTTTGAGTGTGTCTTATACCCGTACATTCTGTCCTTACTTGGTGCTTTATAGATTTATATGAAAGGTCATGGGTTGGAGAGATGGCTTAGTCCATTACAAGCATGGGAACCTGAGTCCAGCCACCAGTCCCAAGTGAAAAGGCCTGGCACGGTGGTACACCCTCATAACCCCAGCACTGAGGTGGAGACGGGAAGATTCCTGGGATTTGCTGGCCAAGCCAGCCCGGCCCAGTTGGCCAGTCCTACATCCCAGTGAAACAGGTTTTCTCTGCCTCACAAAACAAGGTGGACAAGCTAAGGAGATGGCTCAGTGAGTAAAAAATAATTGCCACACAAGCCTGGCGACCTGAATTCAGTCCCTAGGACCTACATAAAGGTAGAAAGGGAGCTAATTTATCACATCTTCACACCCACACACCCCCTATACTTATCACCTCCTGTGCTACTACAACAGCTACTACGGCTGTGAGTGCTAATAATAACAATAAATAAAACTTCTAAAAAAACCAAGATAGACAAGATATCTCTTGACAAGCACTTATATACACCCAGACACAAAATAAAAATTAAAAACAAGTAAATTGAAAGACCAGCTAATGAAGTAATGCTAACGAAAGGTGTCATATGTTCAGCGGGTTGGGGGTTGGTGGGGAGGGCAGGCTGGGTTCCTGAGACCAAAGTTTCAGTGCCTCCCTACTCACAGGCCACATAGGGTCCCTGGGTTAAAAGGTGGAGGAGCAGTCTGGAGGCCAGAGTGTCTGGGAAGACTGTTTTATGACCGAGACACATTTGGCTTTTAGACAAGGGACAAGAGTCAGTTATATTTCTATTCTAAGAGGTCTGCAACACAGGGAAGGAGAAGGGAACGGGCCTCCCATTTTTCTTTTTTAATTGTAACCATTAGAGAGGAAAAGACCACTCAGAGGCAGAGTCATAGAAATTTGAGCGTTTTAATACAGAATGTATTTAATTACTCCGCTTTCTACAGCGTACTGGGGGAGAGTTATTTCATAATATTAGCGATCGTGGCTAATCTATGAAGTAGTCTCCCCTGCTTTGGGGATTAAGGACGTTATAAGGCAAATTAAGATGCAGTGCGCTCAAGTAGCTGAAACACAATTTTAGACTTAAAAGTAGTTTTAGATGAGGGTACTCGGCTGGCATTCGCTGTTTAAGTGGATTTAGTTCAATATCAATTAGTCTGGAAAACTTCTTGGTATCTTTGCAGAGAGCAAAACGAAATGGAGAGTAACAGAAAACATGACGTGCTCTGTGAAGATAGGGTTGCAGAGTGTGAATTTTGGTCATTACCGAAAACTGCTAGCCAAGAGTATTATTAAGAGAATCTTGTTACTGTGTTTTTTAACTTACTAGACAGCAATGAGGCTGGGAAGTTGTTTAAATGCCACATGGTAGCTTGATCATGGAGTCAGAGAAATAAGTCTTTTCAAGGAGTGAGGCGTATTTCTGCTGCTTGCGTGTCTGTGGTTTGTTGGTTTGTTTTGTCTCCCCTGATGTTTGTGCTTTGTAAGCTGGTGAGTCCTTCTTCATTAGAAACTGTCTTTGTGCCTGAGTGGTCAGAATCACATAGGTCCCTCAGTCCACCGGCAAGCCTGTTCCCTGAGCAGCCCACAGAGTGAAAAGTGGCCAAAAGGATTCCTGTTTTGTGTGTAAATACACAGGAGCCTTGGAAGTCTGGGATAAGAGGAACTTAAAATTAAAACATGGTATCCCAGACTCCAGTCTTACCTCCGCTGCTTCAAGTGATCAGTGATGGGAGGCAATATTGGATGATTCTTTGTAGACTTTCTATGAAAATTGCCAGTTCCATTTCAAATGTACACCGAGTCATTTAACCCTGCACAAATATCCATCATCATTTTAAATGAGGGGATTAAATTGTCCTCTGGAAATGCCACTTCTGGAACAACCTAATGAAGCAAGGGTTGTGAATAGTCCCTTTCCTCAAACCACCAAACATCTAAATTCATTTAAAACTCATCAAGTTTCAACAATATAAAATCCCGGTCCTCACAAAGACCTCCTCTTCTTTTTCTCGGTTTTCCCTTTTCCCCCTAATTCACTTGTAATTTTCTGGGCGTCTTATTGGGTTTAGCATCCCCTCCTGTTTTTTGATATGCATGGAGGGCTTCTATGCGATTTCTTGATTAATAATTAGCAGAGCTCTCTCTCTAATGATGTTCTCATCGGGGACATCATTTGTTGGCCGATTGATTCTGAACTACTTTTTAAACTTTTTTCGTTAAACATTCATGGCGCATCTGTGTTGGTCTCATCATAGCTTGGCTAATGGCATCATACTGAGATTGGCTGGCTGGCTTGCTAATGTCGATGTCTTTCTATGGGAATTGGGACATATCACGTGCTTCCCTACTAAAATCTTTTTTTTTTAATCTTTTTTTTTCTTTTTTAAATCCCTCCCCCTCTTTGGCTACAGCTCTTCCACTCCTATCCTCCTGCAGTCTCGGGTATACCCCCCATGATCCCACCCACGGGCCCTTTCGGTTCACTGCAAGGAGCATTCCAGCCCAAGGTAAGAACCTCAGAGTGAGGACATGGGCACCTACCTTAGAGGAGGGCCAGGCTAGGCATGCAGGTGGGTTGTATATATGCTTGACTACAGCAATGAATTCATATACCCCAAGGGACCATGGGGAGCAGAATGAGACTTTTTTTCCCCTAGTCCATTTAGTTTTAAACCTAAGCAGAAATGTAACTTGCATTTGCTAGGATCCATTTGGTCTTGGTTGAGCTGAGTTTTCTATACTCTTCAAAATATGCAGAAAGGGAGCTGGAGGGGTGGTTGGGTGGTTTCAGAGCTTTTTGCTCTTGCAAAGGACCCCAGTTCAATTCTCAGCACCCACATTAGGCAGCTCACAACCTCCTGTAACTCCAGCTTCTGAGGTCTAATGCCCTCTGCTGGACACTGTGAACATTTACACTCACATGGCACATGCACACACACAGACACACACAAATAAAGTGAAAATAAAACAAAATCTAAAAAATATGCAGAGTATATACAATATAGGCACATTGATGTATTTTTTTTCCTATCAGTACTATGGACATTTCTCTTTTTTTTTTTTAGGTAAGTTTTCCCGTTAGCACGTATTAATTATAAGCAGCAATGAGTTTCATTATGACTTTTTCATACATACATACATATATATATATATATATATATATATAATATACTTTGACATGTTTAATTCTTGTCTGATCTCCTCTCCTCTCCACTCATGTCTCTCTGCCTGTATACCACTGATTTTAACAAGGTTACAAAGACCATGAGTGAGAGGTTGTTTGGGGGAACAGCCACTCAGACCAGTGGCTACACCACTGAAGAAAAGGATGTGTCCTTGGGGGCATTTTACTAAACATTAAATGTCGAGTTGAAAATGCCAAGTTGCCTTTGAGGCATGCAGTATGAACAAACATGCAAAGTTGAGGTATTGGTTGATTTTAGTGGTAAAGGGGAATAAAAGTTCCCAGACTAAAGTTGTTTTCTGTTTGTTTTGTCTGAGAAAAATTTTTCTATTTACTCTCTGTCATTCACTGTATCTCTGCACAGGGTCTGCCTGCAGGTGGCGAGACAAATGCTTGCCTTATTTGTCCTCTTTTTCTCTCTCTCTCTGGTCATCTTAGACCTATCTGTACACCATCCCCAACCCCACCCCTAATCCCATTTTCACCCTCAACAGACTCAGGATCTGTTCCCTGTTTCTGACATGCTACTTTGAAAATCACATCTTGGATTGTTTTTTAGGTTTTATTTTATGTATATGAGTATGTTTTCTACATGTATATATGTGCATCCTTTGTATGGTTGGTGCTCCTTCACAAGAGGGGGTCGAGACTCCCAGAACTGGAATTATGGATGGGTGATGGGTGCTAAGAATCAAGTCCAACAAGTACTTGTAACCACTGAGCCATCTTCCTAGCCCTTGAAATTCATTCATCTTTTAATCTTAGTAAGAATTAAATTATTTTCTATCTGGTGAATAATATGCAGGTTAACACAGACTCTGTTATCCATAAAGGTCAATATTCAAAAGTAATTTTGGCAGCACTTTACCCTTAAAAAAGTTCACTTAGGTAGAACCAGAGGTGTGGCTCATCAATAGAGCACTTCCCTAGACTACCCCATTGAGGGGCTGGGGGGCATGTCTCAGACATAGATCACTTGTCTAGCATACACCAGTCCTTAGGTTCAATCACAACAACATCACAAGAATACAAAATAATATTTAAATCCCTTATTTTACTTAAATACTAATTTTTAAAGTGAAGTATGCTTCTCCAGTGGCCAACCACACTTAGCTGAGATATTGTGCTATGTGTGGTTTGGTTTCTGCATCCTCCCCACCTCCCCATTCCCATTCTTAAAGTAAAGCACCAGTTTGGGACCAGTGTCTCCTAGATTGAACACATGCATTTTCAAAGGTGTGTTACCATAAAAACCAGAAACAGGGAGTGAAATTAAAAAGGCATTAGGGGTCGGATACTATTTCTTTGAAATCACCCTCCTGTACATGGAACTGCAGCTTAAATGCCAGGGCCTATGTACACAGGGCTTTTGCAATGACCACAGCCCCTGGTGGTGATTCTTAGTCTCCTTTCCCTGTTCTTCAGTAATCCCTCACACCATGGTCTGTCCCCACTAGGTTGAGACAAAATCTCCAGTGCGTCTCCAAGCAGACTGGTAGGTCATTTAATAAATTAGACTATTTCCCTCACTTGCAATTATCCAATCACACCACAAACTACATCTGGGCAAGAAAGTGTCTCTCGGTGTTGAAATAAGCCTTTCCAGGCCATCTTCCTGATTGAATATGTAGATTGCTGTTCATTAGCGGAGTTCTTCATATGTATGCAAATCAGGCTGTTAACAACTGCAGCTTAATTGTTGGTTGTACAGCAGCTGATTGCTTTTCTTCCTCTCTTTCTTTTTCTTTCCCCACTTCTCCTTCATATCTAAACATGAGCTTCTCTCCCCAATCCTCAATGAGTTAACTTCTAGTGTGAGGGTTCCATACAGATTATAGCTTCTTAAAGAATATAAGGACCAGTCCATGACTCAGTGGGTAAAGGTACTTGCCACCAACCCTGAGTTAGCTCCCCAGAACCTACCTGTCGGAAAGAGAGACCAGACTCTTACAAGTTGCCCTCTGACTCCACCTGTGTGACCTATGACATCTGCGTGTGTACACACACACACACACACACACACACACACACACACACACACACACAAGTAAATAACTTTGAAAAGCTACTAGAGGGTGGGAAAGCAGTTGAAGAGTTAAAGCCACATGCCACCAAGCCTGGGCACTGAACTGGATCCTGGCGAACTACATGGTGGAAGGAGAGAACAGATTCTGGCAAGTTGGCCTCTGACCTCCACACACATACAGATATATAGACACATGTAATACATATAATATATTCATTTTTAATTTTTCTTTTTCTTTTCTTTTTTTTTTTTTTTTTGGTTTTTCGAGACAGGGTTTCTCTGTTTAACAGCTCTGGCTGTCCTGGACTCGCTTTTGTAGACCAGGCTGGTCTCGAACTCACAGAGATCCGCCTGCCTCTGCCTCCCAAGTGCTGGGATTAAAGGCGTGCGCCACCACCGCCCGGCTATTCCCAGTTCTTGAGAGGCAGAGGCAGGCAGATCTCCGAGTTCAAGGACAGCCTGGTCTACGGAGTAAGAGCCCTTAACTCAGGAGGAAACAACCAAACAGAAAACCTACTACTATTTTTAAAAATCTTCTCAAAGACATTAGTAGCTGTTCCCTCGGAAGTACGCTGTTTTTTTTTTTTTTTTTGAAATTGTTGATTTGGAAAACAAACGTCTAGCAATGCAGTTAGTATTATTAGTGATACTAGAATGGCGATGGGAATTGGAAGAACAGCACTGAATTTAGTAGTAAATCTTATGTCATCCTAAATTAGGTTCTCTTGTCCCATTTTCTCCGTCACTAATGAGTAATCACCGAGTGTAATTTCTTGTTACCTACCAGTTAAAATATTTAGGTAGCTTAGCATCTATATGATACTGTTAGCCCTCTTGAAAGATGCAACTCATGGGGCATGATAATGATTGTGCGCTTAAGTGGTTCTTTCAGTGTTTAGTGGTAAAACAGGAAAAAAAGAGAATAATAAGTGAAAAGCAGTGGCAGTTAGTGATGTGGGTCAACAGGGAAGAGGGTTTGAGGGTGAAAGTTGCGTTGTGTAGCTTCCTAGATCATATAGTGGGGGACCAACTGTATCTTAACTTCTTATCTAGTACCTTATTTAAGCTGCTGAGCTCCTAGCTCATCCCTGGGTAGGGTGAGACAATAGGATTAGTATACTAAATTACAGCTTTTTTTTTTTTAAGATTAAAAAAAAAATTTTTAATTGTGTGTTTGTGTACGCAGTGCCCAAGGAGCCCCAAGGCAGCAGATCCCTCTGCAGTTAGAATTCTAGGCCATTGTGAGCCTTCTGATGTGAGTGCTGGTTATTAAACTCAGCTCACTACAAGGGCAGCAAGTGCTCTTAACTGCTGAGCCACCTCTCCAGCCCAGAGTTAGAGCTGTAGATCCTATCCAGTACCTTCGCTTATGCGCTCAACTCACACATGGGCCCTACAGCCCTACTCTAGCTCTACTCCTGTAAACTCAGGCACTCCCTCTCCCAACATCTGTAAGCATATGGATTTCCTTTGTTGTGTGGGTTGCTCTCACGTCTTCTGCCCCACCTCTTTCCCCAATCCACATTCCTAGTCCAACGGTACACTTGTATAGTCCCTAGCTCTATGGAGACAGAGAAGAAACAATCCCCATGGCCTGGGATCACTAGCCAAGTTTCTCCAAGTTCAGAGAGACCCTGTCTCCAAAAAGAAAAAAAAATAGAGTAGAAACCAATTGAGGAAGACCCTAGATGTCAGTCTCTGGCTTCAACATGCATGTATATGTACCTGCATGCACAAACATACAACACATACAGATAAAAATGTTTTTTAAAGTAATTCAGAAGGAGGTAGGGAGATAATGCTTCATTTATGGTGTTCTGTAAAAAGGATAAAGCTTGCTTTTCTGTGCATCCTAAGCTGTGATCTAATTAATTTGTAGACATCCAACCCTATCGATGTGGCTGCTCGGCCTGGAACAGTCCCACACACTCTACTCCAAAAGGACCCAAGGGTACGTGCAAAGTCAGGCTCAGTCACAGGTAATACCAGGGGCTTTTGCAAAGGATAACCCAGCTCCCACTTTTGATGGTTCATGTCAGAAAATGCCTGTCCCTTGTCGAAGTCAGTCTCCCCGACTTTGTGAATGACATGGGGTAATGTATAAAAAAGGAAAAAGATTCCGAGCCTAGAAATTGAACGTGGCCAGTTCAATGTCTACTTTCCGTCTGACTGGTCCTCTGTCTACAACTGCTTTCATCCCTCTGGCACAAAAGAAATAGCCATAGAATTCCCCTGATGAAAAGGCACTAGGCACTTTCTTCCTGGAAGTTAGGCACACATATGCACATATTATCAAGAGGATAACATGGATGTTGATAGAGCAGGACACCTAACATCATCTTCTGGCCTCCACATGCACGCATAGGAACACACACATCACACATGTAAAGCCACATTCAAACACACACACACACACACACACACACACACACACACACACACACACA
>CAJQZJ010037421.1:37268-58098 GCA_907164525.1 Lophiomys imhausi
CACACACACACACACACACACACACACACACACACACACACACACACCTTGTTGCTTGAGGTTAGGAAGTTGCTGAACCACTTTGCTCTTACAGATGGATCATGCTCCAGAGCTAACTAAAACATCCATTATGCCCCAGTTATGTTATTTATTCATTACTGATACTGTGCTTGCCTCCGAAACAGAAGGCAAAGCCACATGGTGGAGAGGCTTGTCTGTTGACTGTGGTTCATAGCGCTACCCTCTGAAGAGTTTTTATTTTAGTGGCTTTTTTTTTTTTTTGCAAGAGGTTTACAACTTCTTGAAGCCAAGATGTTGTAAAGACAGCCTGGGTCTTCAGCGTCTGGACAAGACACACATTCCCATATATCTCCTCCATGTCACCCTTCATTTTATGGTCTGATGTCTGATGTCCCTAAGCTCCACACAGTGGTCTATGGCAGAGCCAGTCAAAACAGGAACCCTTGTGGTGTAGGCTACATGGAAGTCACGCTAGTACAGGGCACATCTCTGTGGGTGAAACTTGTTTGGGGGGCTTGTCACTAAGCCTGTTCTGAAGCTCCTGGGGCGGGGGAGGGCACACTTGGTACTTTTGATGGTGTGAAAATGGGTTAATTATTTCTCCAAAAGGGCTTCATTTAAAAGTAAAATTCTAACATTTTAATTCCCCCTCCTAATGAAGCACTACAAATTTGTTAATTAGGGCAATTGTTTGAGTGACAGGCATGTAACCAAGTTGTCATTTTCTCTTCACAGTTGACAGATCCTTTCAGACCTATGTTAAGGGTAAGACAAGCTTCTTCTAGAACTGTTTCTGCAACCTCTGACTCTCTGTGGGTTAAAAACACAAGTCATTAGCAGGGACCGAGCTGGAGAGAAGCCAGAGTGAATGTCAGTGGGAGTAGCTAACGCTGGCTGTTTTGGCAGGCAGGAGGATAGGAGATGGCTCAGTTCTTTTTTTCCTTTTGGGTGCTGGAGCAAGCTGGGCCACTGGGTTTTTCATTAATACAACTGACAAGGGGCTAAAGAGAGACCTCCCAAGTTAAGAGCACTTAATGCTTTTACATAAGATACAAGTTTGGTTCCCGGTGCTCATATTGGGTGGCTAATAACCTTCCATAATTACAGGTCCAGGGTTTCCAGTGCCCTCTTCTGGCCTCTGCACGTACTGCAGACACATATACCCCCCACACAGACATACACATACATACTTACATATAATTTAAAAGAAATTATAAATGTTTTAAAATGTTGTGAGGCAAGGTCTTGCTCTTCCTCTGTATCCCAGGCTGGCTTTGGACTTGTGAGCCACCTGACTCAGCCACCCTCCCCGCTCCTATGTTGGGATAACGGGCAAGGGGAGAGGCAAGCCATAGTTAGTTAGTCCCTCATGGGTCTGTTTATTTTACCCAGAGCACTCAATGCTAAGTCATGTATACCTGCCCCATTCAAGCTACCTCTCAAGGGAGGATGGGAGGATGCTGTAAACATAAGCAGAATGTTCCTGGGGTCCAGAGTCTGGCCAGCAGGTGACCTCTGGGTACATACTGACTTACTTACATGGTACAGAGCTGGGGCAGAACGCAGATGACAGACAGTGGCCAAATGATCCAGTTCCTGCTATTGACTCTCACATCACATAGTCCCCGCCTTAGTTGTTTTTCTCTTCGCTATAGTGAAATACCTGACCAACCTCAGGAAGGATGTTTTTTGACTCCCAGTTCAAGGTTTGTAGTACATCATGTCCAGGGAAGTCTAGTTGGCAGGATCTTGAGGCAGTGGATGAAAAGCGGAAAGGATGAGTTCAGGTACTCGGCTTCCTTTCTCCTTTTCATTCAGTTTAGGACCCCAATCCAGTGCATAATGCTGTCCTTATTCATAGTGGGTCTCTGCACCTCGATTAACCAGAGCAGTTGATCCCTCATAAGCATGCCCAGGGGCAGTCTCTCATGGACGTGCCTGGCATCTTGTCTCTTAGGTGATTCTATGTCCTGTCAGCCCCCCTGTGCAGTAGGAGCCCTTACAACCCCCCTTCTTCACTTGCCTGAAATGAGTGTGTTATTTGGGATTGCAAACAACCTGTGATTCTGTTCTAAGAGAGCAGACCTGGTGTCAGACATCAGGACCAGCTACTCGCTACAGAAACCAGGTCCTTCTGCCCTTTGCTGCTGCTGCAGAGTGGGATAGGACTTTCTCATCCTTGTGGTACTTACTGAATGAGTGAGCACATGGAAGGAAGGAAGCGGAAAGAGTTGGCTTCGCCCTCTGTCGCACTATAAAGGTTGACACGTGCTCTTAAGGAAGCAGAAGAGAGACTTGGTCCCTGCAGGAAGGAAGGAATTCATTCCACCTCAGCTCCTCGTTCTGTTTTTTTCTCTTTTAAGTAGAAGAGAATAAAGCCACACATACACACACGGGTTAGTGGCTCTCCGTGAAACATCGGAGGTTGCCATACTGTAATAAAAATGTGACACATTTCTGTGGAACGCTTTGAAGGCCCAGTCCTTTCTCTCGTTTTGATTCAACCCACAGACATTTCCTAATTAGCTCTTCTGGACAGCTGATGTGCCTGTTAGCTTGACAGCGTTTGTTAGGTGGGACTTGCTACTCTCCAGGCCTGCCTGCTGGCACTGGAGAAGACAGGCCTCACAAAGAGAGAGAGAGTCAGGTCTTTGCCGTATTGTCCTTGGCAGAGATTGCTTTGTGAAGGAGCCGTTGTCTCAGGCCCACGTGGGGCAAGGGGATGCGGGTCTGACTCCCTTGTGTCTGTACTTGGAAGAGCTGCCTATGGAGGCATTTGGTTGACACAGAGCTCTCCAGCTTTCATGAAAGAAACGGAGTCTCCATAGCCTAGATCTGCAAGGAGCTTGGGGCAAAGGAAAGGTGGGCTCTCTGACGTATCTTCCTCCTGACCACACCACTGTCTTCTTTTTCCAGAAACCAGGAAAGTGGTGCGCCATGCACGTGCACATCGCCTGGCAGATTTACCACCACCAACAGAAAGTCAAGGTAAGTGTGACCTTCCCTGTGCAGAGCAGGGTGGGGCCTGGCTCAGGAGTGTGGGACCTCATGGAGGGATGTATAAAACTAAGCCCGAAGAGCCAAGGCAGGAATGGTTTTATTTCATTATGTTCCTGTTGTTTTGAGACACTCTCAGGTAGTGTAGGCAGGACTCGGGCTCAGTTTGTAGCAGAGGATGATCTTGAACTCCTGGTCTTCATAGGCAGGAAGGATCAAGGGCTAATTCGTGTTCTTTCTTTCTTAAATATTTTTATTGTTAGTTATTTATGTGGGTGTCTGCATAGGATGGAAGAAGAGCGTCAGTTTGCCTGGAGCTGGAGTTGCTGGTAGTGGTGAGCTGCCTGATGTGGGAGCTGGAAATTAAGCTCAGGTCCTCTGCAAGAGCAACATGTGTTCTTAACCACTGAGCCACCTCTCCAGCCCACTAGTCCATTGTCAAAACCACACTCAGGAATATCTTTGTCACTGAGGGAAGCCATGAGGGCTAAAACAAGTCCCCCCTACCCCAGTGTCTTTTTCCTTTTTGATGAGTTGGTCTTATGAATGAAAATAACTCATAAGACAAAGCTTTTGGAAATCAATATAAAACTACTATAGCGTAAGAATTAAATCTAGACAAAACCTAAACCCGAGAAGAGCCAACAGAGAATGTTTCAGGGTTTGGGATTTTTGGGTTCTTGCTTTTATGGTCTATGTATGTATTCATTTTGTGTGTGTGTGTGTGTGTGTGTGTGTGTGCTCATGTCTGTGTGTATTTGTATCTGTGTGTATAGATTAGAGGACAACTTTTAGGAGTCAGTTTTCTCTACCGTGTGAGTCTCAGGAATCAAACTTGGGTCATTAGGCTTGGTGGTGGCTGCCATTACTAGCTGAGCTACCTCATCTGCCCAGCCAGTTTTTTTTGTTTTAACAAAAACAAAACAAAACAAAACAAAAATTGAGGTGCTAGAGAGATGGTTCAACAGTTAAGAGTACTGACTGTTCTTCCGGAGGATACAAGTTCAGTTCCCAACACCCATATCCGGCATCTTGCAACCATTTGTAACTGTGCACTCTTGCAGTTTCCAAAGGTGCCCCTGTATGGGCATACCCTTATGCACACTCTCAGACACAAATACCCATAATTTTAAAAAAATATTTTAAAAGATACTCTTTCATATCATGGATTTGGAGAAGTGATCATTTCTATCCTGCAAGAACTTGAAGGTACTGAGAGCTCATTGTCTGTGCATATAATTAACAGTATTGAACAATTACTCTTCTGGCCATAGCTTCAGTCCTTCTGGAGGCTAGAATATACCAAGTCCTCATCAGGACCAGTTTCTGGCCACTTACTATATCTGTCTTATAGATGAGACCTTGTTTCAGTAAACAAAGGGGTCTGGCAAGATGGCTTAGCAGGTAAAGGTGCTTGCCCCCAAGCCTGACGACCTGAGTTTGGTCTCTGGCATTCACTTGATGGAAAGAGAGAACCAGCTTCTACAGGTTGTCCTCCAGTTCCCACGTGCGTTGATAGATGAACAGATGGATGTAATTCTTAAAAAGAGAGGAAGGGAATGGGAGAGGGAGAGGGGAAGGAAGGAAAGGAGAAAGGGAGAGGAGAAGAGATGAGCTTATTGAACCCCATGGGAAGAGGAACACTCTTCAAAGGGTTCCATGACAAGAGGGTGAACCTAAACAATGACACCATGAGCTGATATGCCAGCCCAGATGAGAGAAATCTCAAAGACCTCCCGCTAGATGAAGAACTATAAACAATGATTGCTGAGCGAGGGAGACTTGGTTTAGGTTGAGCCCCCTAATTGGTTCTCCAGTACCAAGTGAGTGATCCTGAAAACATACATGCAAGCAATACTAGATGGACTCAGTAGGATGCATTTATATCCTTATATGTAGGTGTAGATACAACAATAGTAATTTTTGAATTAATTAAGAGAGAAGGCGAGATGACTCGACAGGTAAGGGCACTTGCTGCCAACCCTGGGTACCAAGTTCTGATTCCCAGACCTGAGTGATAGAGAATGAGAGCTGACTCCTGAAAATTATCCTCTGACACACACACACAGTGGCTTGAACATGCCCAAACACAAATAAGTAAGTAAGAGCTAACGAAAAGAAAACATTCACCTCCTTCTTGAGGAATTAAGGTCTCTCTTCATTTCCCAGGGACCTGCTCTCCCTGGCATGCCATCAGTGAATCCAGCTTACTTTTACCTTATCACCAGGCCAGGCATAATTAGAGCCCCCCTCGTAGTAGTTCAGCTCAGCTAGAAAATGGGTGTGGTCTGAGGACAACAGCAGCAGGTCAGCCTCATCTTCTTCCTTTTAACTTGAGTTTAAAGGGATGAAGGATGGCAGAGAGGCCGCTCTTTTAGCAGCTTCTGTTCCGTGGAAATGCCCCTGGTGACTTGACTTTCATTATCCCAATTCAATTAGCCAGGCCTCTGGCACAGGGGGTGACTGGGATCCTCTTCCTTCCCCAGCGAATGTTCTCTGATCCCCAGGCCCCCATTCTGCCTGTTGGATCTGACTCACACTTAATGAGTCCATGCTGTCTACCGTGCAATATTAGCACTAAATAATTCGGCAGCTAAATTAAAGAAGGTGCTCCGAAGATTTTTTTATAGATTTACCGAGAATTAGAAGCTTGGTTTTGGGGTTTGTCTGTTCCTTGATAGTGAGGCTTTCATTAAGGTATTCTCCAGAGCTTGGAGCAGAAATTGCATCTCTCTGTCTCTTGCTTCTGAATGTACACTTATTCATTCTCTTAGTCACTCTTGAATTATTTGTGGAGACCTGAGGTCTGCCTACAGGCTGTTTCGTATGACAGGCTCAGGGCAGTGATCTTCCTGTTACCATAGGTGTTCAGTAATGAGACTCACGTGTTTGTGTGTGTGTGTGTGTGTGTGTGTGTGTGTGTGTACATGTGATGTATACATTTAAGTAAATGGTAATAGGCTGGGAAGATGGCTCATTTAGTAAAGTGCTTGCCTTGCAAGCTTGGTGGACTGAGTTCAATCCTCAGAAACCACCAAAAAAGCTGGTCATGGTGGTTTACACTCACAGTTCCAGAACGGAGAGTGAAAACAGATGGACCTCTGGGGCCTTGCTAGTCCGCCAGCCTGGCCTGGTGAGCTCCAGGTTATTGATAAACTCCAGATACATAGTCTCCAAAAGAAGGTAGACAGTACCTGACAATCACACCTAAAAAATGTCCTCTGTCCTCCAGTGTCACGTACACACATGTGTGAACATGCAATGGTGAAGGTTCCGTGTGTTTCTGTGAGATGTGTGGCTAGATTTCACCTTCAGAGACGGTGGGTGAGTGAGGGTTAGCTTATCTTTGCTCGCCTGAGGTTTCCACACCCAAGTAAGTCAATGTGAGTGCTTCTTCCTTTGTAAGGGTTTCCACCATTACCCAGCAGGAAACAGGTTCTCTGGAACAGGAGAGATTTTGAGGCAGGACAAGAGTTGGGTCAGAATGGTTGAGATCTTCAGAGGAGCCCAGGAGATTGCAAGAGCCAAATAGAAGCAGGCCCAGAGCAGTGAATGACCCAGAGAATAGCACGAAGTGCAGCTAGGAGTGAGGGGACAGTATCACTCTGGGGAGGCAGGAAGCCGATAGAGAGAGAAGGCTGTCAGGACTCAAGATAATGGGCAGATTCGATGCCCTGCAGTTCAGAGGGATAGCAGCCTCCAGAATGATGCTGGGTAAGGATGGAGGCAAAGATGATAGGCTAGTCTACAGCCTGTTGAGGAAGTGCAGCTAAGTTAGTTGCCAGAGAAGAGTGAGTGAGTCCATGGATAGTAAAGACTTCACATGCAGTACCGCTACCCAGTTCACACATCCGGCTTGACTTCCCCCACTCCAAGTAATGGAGGATGGAAGTTGGAAAGGAAAAGATACCTTAATTAAAAAGATACTCGTGTGTGTGTGTGTGTGTGTGTGTGTGTGTGTGTGTGTGTGTGTGTGATCTGAATGTTCATGTGTACTCATACAAGCATATGTAGCTGTATGTGGAGGCCATATGTCAGGTTCACATGTTATCCCTCAGCAGCCATCCACCTTGCTCTTTGAGATAGAACTGCTCATTGGCCTGCAGCTCACATATCAAGCTAGGCTGGCTGATCAGGGAGCCCCAGGGCTGGGATTAGAAGCATGCACAGCTATGCCTACCTTCTTTTTAAGGTGCTTTCTAGGGATCAAGCTCAGTTGCTTTTGCTGGCCTGGCAAGTACTTTACTTCACTGAATTTCTTCTCCCCTAGCTTCTGTGATGCTTTTGTTTTTATTTGTTTGTTTGTTTTGATGTTGTTGTTTTAATACACAACAGTGATTCAATTAATGTGCTGTGAGATATTAGAATATGACAAAGAGCCATTAGGCAATTAATTTTGTGCATTAGAATTGTTCTTGCAGAATTCCTAGTGTAATGAGATTTAAAATACTATCACTTCAAAACTTGTAGGCAGAGGGGCTGGATAGATGGCTCGGCCATTAAGAGCACTTGCTGTTTGTCTTAGTTTGTGATGAACACATGACCAAAAGTAACTTGGGGAGGAAAGGCTTACACTTCCATATGGAAGTCAGGGCAGGACTTGGAGGCAGGAACTCAAGCAGAGCCTATGAAAGAACAGCCACCTGCTCGGGGGTAACACGACACACACACACAGTGCCTGGGCCTTTCTACCTGTACCATTAATCAGACCCCCCCCCCCCCCCACACACACACAGACTTGTTCACAGGCCAATCTGATGGAGGAGTTTTCTTTCTAGATGACCCTACCCTCTGTCAAGTTGACAACAAACAAACCATTAACCAGCACACTGCTCTTCCAGAGGAACTGAGTTTGCTTCTAAGAACCCATCTGGGTGCCTTACAACCACTTGCAACTCTAGCTCCTGGTAACTCTGCTTCAGGGGATCTGTTTCCCTTTTCTGGACTCTGTGGGCACCCGCAGACATGTCTCTCTCTTACACATACACTCCTGCCACACACAATACACAGAAATAAATATTTGATGGAGGGACCTGCATTCAGGCATGGTGGTGCATGCCTGTAGTCTCAGCACTGGGGAGCTGGAGGCAGAAGGATTAGGAGTTAAGGATACCCTCAAGTATGGAACAAGTTTGAGGGCAGCCTGGGCTATGTGATACTCTGCTTCAAAACAAACACACAGAAAGAACCCCAGTCTAGGGATGCACTTCAGTTGGGTAGGGTGTTTGCCTTCCACGCAGGAAACACCATATAAGGCATGATGGCGCACTCCTGCAGAGGTGGGGCAGGAGGATAAAGACCGCCTAATGGTCATCCTCGGTTACATAGTGGGCTTGAGGCCTGGCCAGCCTGGGCCATGTGAGACAGAGGGAAAGAACCTGCAGACTAGGCCTTTACAACAGAATGATGATCTGCATGGGGAGTGGTACTAGTTTTTGAAGAAATAGGACCTGGTTGTACCCTTCAAACTGGTACCACTTTGAAGGCCAAGCCCTAGTTTTGACCTTAGACATACCTGATGTAGGAAGCAGGCCCCACCATATAGCAGCCACTATCAGCCCCTGCAAGGCCAGACTGTTTTCGTGGAATTTGAAGGCTTTGTTCTCATGTCATTCACAGCGTTGACCCACCCACACCAATCCTTACTTGTTCACTAAGATCTCTTTGTCTGCTGTCCTCTCGGTTTCACCTTCTCTCCTTCCTCTTGTTTTAGAAACAGATGCAGTCAGACCCACACAAGCTGGACTTTGGGCTGAAACCTGAGTTCCTGAGCCGCCCCCCAGGCCCTAGTCTCTTCGGAGCCATCCATCACCCCCATGATCTGGCACGACCTTCCACTCTGTTCTCTGCCGCTGGTGAGTTCAGAGGGGTGGGGTGGTGCAGAGAGCTGACACGGTTCACAATGATGCCTGGCCTCAGTGTCCCCAGCTGCTTAATAACTAAAGAGTAGAGTTTATACCAGCTGGTGAGGTAGCACACCCCCGCCCCATGGCTAGGGAGGAGGCGCTGCTTCCCATAATCAAGCTGGGTGTGGTAGCACACACTTGTAACTCAGCAATAGGGAAGCAGAGACAGACCAGTCCCTGGGATTCACTGGCCAGCTAGCCTAGCTGTAATGGCGAGTTCCAAGCCAATTGGAGACCCTGTGTAAAAGAACAAGGTGGGACTGAGTATGCTGGCCCACACCTTTAATCCCAGCACTTGAGATACGGAGGCAAGCAGATCTTTCTGAGTTTGGGGCTAGCCTGGTTTGTATAGCATTCTGCCTAGGGAATGGTGTTGCCAGCGGTGGGCCAGGTCGGTCAATAGACAAGGCAGTACCTCACAGACATACACACAGACCAATGTGGTCTAGATAATTCCTCAGCTGAAGTTTTCTAGCAGGTAGTTCTAGGCTGCAGCAAGTTGACAGTTAAAACTGACCGTAATAGGACAGGGAGTGTGGCTCGCTGAGTAAAGGCAGTTACTGGCAATCTTTATGTCCTCAGCTTGATCCCTGGGACTCACGTGGCAGAAGGAGAGAAATAATTCCTTTTTTTTTTTTTTTTTTTTTTTTTTGGTTTTTCCAGACAGGGTTTCTCTGTGTAACCCTGGCTGTCCTGGACTCACTTTGTAGACCAGACTTGCCTCGAACTCACAGAGACCCGCCTGCCTCTGCCTCCCGAGTGCTGGGATTAAAGGCGTGCGCCACCACGCCCGGCTCGAGAAATAATTCTGGAAAGTTGTCCTTTGACTTCCACACATGAGCTGCAATATGAGCTCATATGGTATACACATACACATAAATGAAAATAACCAACCAGCACCCCAGGTCCTGTTGGTACCAAGTATCCCTAAAACTTCAGTGTTTTCTTTCCTTTTTTGAGACCAGCCTGGTAGGTCTGGAACTCACCAAGTAGAGCGAGTTGACCTTGAACTTAGTTTCTGCTTCAGCCTCCTGAGTCCTAAGATGACAGACAGTTCTACCATCTGTAGATCAGGCTGGCCTCGAACTCAGAAATCCACCTGCCTCTGCCTCTTGAGTGCTGGGATTCTGCGCCCCACATCCAGCTTTCTTGTCTCTCCCGGCCCTCATCCCCTTGAGGTGGGGTCTGAGGTAGCCTAAGCTGGCCTTGAACTCTCTGTGTAGCCCAGTCTGATCTTAAACTTCTGATCCTCCTATCTCCACTTAGTGAGTGCTGAGACCACAGGCCACGTGCCACCCACCACACCTAGTTTATGTGGTGCTAGGGGTTGAAGTCAGGTCTTCATCGGCGCTGGGAAAGCTCTCTATCAAATCCCTAGCCCACTCAGTATTTTTTTTTAATATGCATCTATTTATTATATATATGGTGTTCTGTCTGCAACGTATGCCTGCAGACCGGAAGAGGGCACCAGATTTCATTATAGATGGTTATGAGCCACCATATGGTTGCTGGGAATTGAACTCAGGACCTCTGGAAGAGCAGACAATGCTCTTAACCGCTGAGCCATCTCTCCAGCCCCAGGATTTTTTTTTTTTTTTTTTTTTTAAGGCAGCGTTTAGCACTCAGTCCCTGTCACAGAGCTCGGTAAATAATTAAGAGTCGTGGTGGCTCTGCTCACTCATTGTAGTAACCAGCGCTGTGGCTTCCTGTGCTCACTGTATGAATCTGAGTTTATTCTCAGGAACAAAAAACGGTGAGAGAGTCCACCATTCCTGACCCTTAGGGAGCATGTCGCACATCCATCCTGCCCGCTGCCTTCTCGGGCTCTGATCCAAGATTTGTGTCTGGTAGACCCATTGACTCCTGCACTGATCGAGAGAGAAGTATGGGGTCACTGCAGTAGCCCTGTGGTCAGCGTAAATAAACCACCCTTGGAGACAGATGGAACAATCAGAGTCTCAGGTTCTCCTCCTGTGGGATCTGCTTGGGGAATGTATTTGAAGGCTCTGTTGCCATGGCACCTAGCTCAGAGACAAGGATACATGGAGAGCAGTTTTGGGAGAAAAATAGAGAGATTTCTCCCTGGACTTCATTGTTGCAGCCAAATGGAAGAATTGCCTTCTTTTGCTTCAATAATCCTGGAGCTGTGGGCATCCCCAGGGGCCTTCGGTTTTTGTCAGAGCATTAACTAGCGTGTACTACACAGTATGTATCCTGCTCCTTATTTGGGTAGCAACATTGGTGGTGACTAATGAAGGCTATGGTATATATGTTCACTTTGTGCAGACGAGAAGTTGGCTTTTACCATGTGGATAGATAACCCTGAAGAGGTGTCTTCAAACCCTGAGATTCCAGTGTTTGTCCTTAGTACTGAGCCTTATTGCCCAGGCCCAGTCCCACACAACCCTTGCAATCTCCATGGATGCAAAAGAGAAAGCCAGGACTGGAGAGATGGTTCAGTGCCAAAGTGTTTGTCATGCAAGTGTGGGGACCCGAGTTCAAATCCCGAGTCTGGGACTTGTGCCTGAAATAAATTCCCCCTCAAACCTAGTGAGGCATGATAGCCAGGCCTGCCTTCCAGCCTCCTCAGGGCTACCTTCACAGCCAGCATTAGCAAGTCGAATGCCTGAAGCTTGTAGAAACACTGTCCTCCCCCAGTTCATCCTCGCACACACATATGCACACATGCATGTACATGTTCTTCTGTTCTCTGCCCCTTCTTTCCCAGCTTCCTTCAGGAAAGGTACCTGATGTGTTTCAAAGAAATGTAAATTGAGGGACTGGAGAAATGGTTCAGTAGTTAAGAACATTTGCTACTATTGAAGAGGACCCAGGTTTGATTCCCATCACCCATGTGGTAGCTCAAAACTCTTTGTGACTTCACTTCCAGGGAATCTAACACCCTCTGGCCTCTGCAGGAACCAGGCACATGTGTGCTACATGTGTGCTCCTCCTCCTCCTCCTCCTCCTCCTGACAGGGTTTCTCTGTGTAACAGCCTGGCTGTCCTGGACTCACTTTGTAGACCAGGCTGGCCTCGAACTCACAGAGATCTGCCTGCCTCTGCCTCCCAAGTGCTGGGATTAAAGGCGTGCGCTACCACCGCCTGAGGACTTTCTCTAAACTCTGACTTTGCTCTGTTTCTGCAGGTGCTGCGCACCCCACTGGGACCCCTTTTGGGCCACCCCCTCATCACAGTAACTTTCTCAACCCTGCCGCTCACCTAGGTGAGTCAGAGAGATGGAGGAATCCTCCTTGCAGCCTAGTCACAAAGGCACCTGCTAAGCCTTCCTTGGAGGGACCTTGGGCTCTCGATCCCCAGCAGGGATGGGACATGGCGGCAGCAGGTGTGAAGCAGCTGGTCACATCTTGTATTCAGGAAGGAGAGAGAGATGAATGCTGGGGCTCAGTTCACTTTCTCCTTTTTGTATGGTTCAGTGACCTACCCTATGGGCTGGTGCCACCCACAGTGAGGGTGAGTTGTCTCACCTCAGACTCATCTAGGCACTTCCCACAGCTATGCCCAGGGGTTTTCTCCTGGGTGATTCTAGATCCAGTAAATTTGGCATTCAGTATCACGAGGGGCTTGGGGCAGGGAAGTATTCCTCGGCATGTCAGAACATGTGTATTGGGCATGGACTCGTCCTGCCTATATCCCCATACCCAAGGGTCCTTCTAAGAGCTAGAAAGAAAGATGCAATGGATGTTGTAAGCAAGCCGCACTCATTGCTTTTGGCTTCTTCACACTTTATTGTTAACGTGTCTCTTCTTAGGAGCTTTGTACCTCCTGTGGCCTTTCAATGATTTCCAGGAAATGTGCATTCAGTCAGTTGGTCTTTCTGATTTTGGTGGGGAATATATAGTAGGATTATGTATCATCTTATTTTTTTCTTTGAGACAGGGTCTTTCTACATAGCCCAGACTGTCCTGAAACTTGCCATGTAGACCAGGTTGGCCTCAAACTCAACAGAAATACACCTGCCTCTGCCTCCTAAGTTCTGGGGTTAAAGATGTGGGCCACCATGCTGGCTTTATTTCTTATTTTTTATTTTACATGCATAGGTGTTTTGCCTACATGAATGTCTGTGCATGTGCCTGCATTGCCCTCAGAGGCCAGAAGAGGGCGTCTGGTTCCCTGGAATGGGAGTTAAAGACAGTTTTGTGAGCTCTCATGTGGGTGCTGGGAATCAAACCAGCCCCAGGTACTCTTTCTAGCCCAGTGGTACCTCATCTTTGTTCCTGCATGTAACCTCAGCACTCGGGAGTTGGAAATGAGGCGGGAGGGGTCAGTTCAAGGCTAGCCTTGACTTATATCAAGTTTGAAGGCAGCCTGGGTTAAATGAGACATGTCTAAAAATAAAGGGAGAGAAGGGAGAAAGAGAGAGAGAGAGAGACAGAGAGACAGAGGTATTTTGCTGGCAAGGAGGCAGCTTAGAACCCTGGGTCCCAAGTTTCCTCAGTGCTGCCCCAAGTGCAAAGCTGGAATCCTGCAAAGGATGACACTCTGGAAAATGAACCCCTTGGGACTCTTGCTAATCCAATGCCTAAGTCCAGATGCAGAAAATTCCTAACACAGCCCATCCAGAGAGTCACGGCACAGCAAAGAGCCTCTGTCACTTTTCCAGCTCCCATGACAGCTGTGTTCCTCACTCGCAGGTCCCTGACCACCATCTCTTCTCTCCCCATCCCTCACATCTCATTCGCAGAGCCCTTTAACCGGCCATCGACGTTCACGGGCCTGGCTGCAGTTGGTGGCAATGCCTTCGGGGGACTTGGGAACCCTTCAGTTAGTGAGTACCTCTCGATTTTCTTCTTTTTAATCTCCCTTTTGCAATTTCTCTGGCCCATATATGGCTTTAGATCTTTTGAGGAAAAGGGAAACTTTACTTTGGGAAAACTAATTTAAGCTGAGAATATGGGTGAGGGCTCAGTGATAGAACCTGATCTAGCACGGGCAAGGAAGGCCCCAGATTCCCTCCCCAGCACCACCAAAAATCATTTAGAAACAAAGGGAAAGGACAGGTGTGGTACACCTGTTGAAAATAAAATGGAAATGAAGGTACTGTGAAGGATAATATCACTTGGGAATGGAGAGATGGCTTAGTGGGTAAGAGCACTTCCAGAGGACCCAGACTTGGTTCTCAGCACCCATGTGAAGACTCATAACCACCTGTAACTCCAGTTCCAGGGCATCTGATGCCCTCTTCTGGCCTCTATAGGGTTTGCACCATGCACACACATGGCACACATACAGCCACGCAAGCAAAAACCCATACCCATTAAGTGAAAATTAATAAATGTTTGTGTGGATTATTATTATTAGGGGGAAACAAATTTAGATTAGAGCTTTCCAAAGACAGGTTTAACAGTGGGTGTTGGGCATAAGTACGTAAGGCCCATTGTAAACAGAGTGTACTGCTTATACAGGCTCTGTGCATCAATCAGGAATGGTGACAGATGTGCTTGGTCACTACAAGAAGTTTACTTTTATTACAGCTCAAAGGAAAAAATATATATAAATATATATATATTTTTATTTTACTTTTGAGGTAACAAAATTGAAAAAAGTACAGTGAAGAATGACAAGCCTAGGATTGTGACTGAGTGGGTAGGGTGCTTGCCTAGTGTTCAGGACGTTCTCCATCCCCAGCCATACATAAACAGGGTGAGCTAACACAAGCCTGAAATCCCAGCACTTGGGAAGGTGGAGGCAGTAGAATCACTGTTTGCTACATAGGGAGTTTGAGGCCAGCCAGGGACCCATAAAATCTTGTCTTAGAGAGAGAGAGAGAGAGAGAGAGAGAGAGAGAGAGCGAGCACATGAGGGTCCATGTGTTGTTCAAGACAGGATCCTGCATGGTCTTTTTTGGATATCCATTTTAACTAATGCTGGAAGGAGGAGCATTCCTCAGGGTGTGGTAGGCAGAGGACCAAGGAATCTACCGAATCAACCTCTTCATGCGTCACATGGTCACAATGCACCTTTCTGCATGGCTGGAACTTTTGCATGCCCACATGTGTCCGACGGGGTCTCTGCATACCTGCTCGGTCCCTTCTTACTTTTCCCTCTTCATTGATTTTTTTTTTTTTTTAAGCTGTGAGCTGCCTCTGCAGTGTAGGACGAGAGTTCCTCTAATGAGTGTGTTAATCTCCTTTCCTTTTCCAGCTGCCAATAACATGTATTCATTTTAACTCTGAATGCTGTTAAAGTTTTTTGGTAAGTACCTTCGCTACGGCAGGTTTCTATTGAGATTTCTCTGAAACCTTTTTTGTTCTCCACTTCACCATTTCAGCACCCAACTCAGTGTTCGGCCACAAGGATAGCCCCAGTGTGCAGAACTTTAGCAATCCTCACGAGCCCTGGAACCGGCTGCACCGAACGCCTCCGTCGTTCCCGACCCCTCCGCCCTGGCTGAAGCCAGGGGAGTTGGAGCGCAGTGCGTCCGCTGCAGCCCATGACAGAGATAGAGATGTAGATAAACGAGACTCCTCCGTTAGTAAAGATGACAAGGAAAGGTACGAAAAGAAACTGCTCTCCGAGTCCCACTGGGGGAGCCCGCCCTGTGCCACACTCCACTCAAAACCAGCCACCTCCCCCTCTCCCTTGCCCCAGCCTCTGTCCCAGCCTTGTGCTTAAGACCTCCGTAGCTCCCCAGCTCCTTTCCAGTCGACACCAGGCAGCCCTCCCTGTACTTTATGGTACAGAGCAGATGGTGACCACCGTAGCCGATCTCTAGGGCATAGTGCAAGGAACCTATCTCAGGAGCATTGAGATGTACAAGCCACCCAAAGTCTCTGAAACGTTTGCGTACCCAAATGGACATCTTCCTGTAGACAGCCAGTCGGAGCTTGGAGCCAGACACACACACAGCATGAATCTGCCATGTTTGCTTTTGAGTCCTGAAGCCCATCCAATCACCCATAGGTTTTTTTCCCCCCTTCTCTTCTCTCCCTTTTCATTTGCTTCTAGTAAGTCATGTTTACATTACCTCATCCTGTTTTTCTCAAGTGTCATCCAAACTCGAAACCCTGGGGCTCATAGACAATCAGTACAATTTTGGATTTTTGGTTTTTTTCTTTGTTTTTTTTTTTTTTTTTGTTGTTTTTTTTTTTTTTTTTTTTTTTAACTAACCTGAATTTAGACAGCAGCAACAAGAAGCTTTGATTTGCCTTTGCTTTTCCAGGGAATTATTAATTTTGCTAACCATTGTTGTCTGCATACTAACCCTTTTCTAAAAATCTATCACAAAAGAAGAAATATCGCAGTATTTTTTATGCAGAATGCTAAAGGCATTTCTTTTCTTTCCTTTAGACTGTTTTCATTTTGAATAAACTGATAAGTCATGTCAGCGTACACTGGGTAGCAAAACAACCCAAAAATCCCAAACGCTGACAGTCACTCTTTTCTGTATTTAGGATTGAAATTTGGGTCTGGGGAGATGGCTCAGTGGGTAAGGCACCTACCCTGCAAGTGTGAGGATCCAAATTCAGTTTCCCAGCATCTGTGCAAAACTGGGCACAGTAGTATGTGTGGGGGTAATCCCAGAGACCTTGTCCCACCCAAGGCTGTCCTCCAACATGCACAGTCGCTTGACGATATGCACGTGCAGACACACACGCACATACGCATAGAGGAGAATTCAATTTGATTCGGATCTCTAACTTTCTTCTACTTTGTATATTGTGCATGTATATGCTCTTGTAATTTAAAAGAAGTCAGCTTTCTGATTTTAGATATGAACAATAAAGTGGTATATGCCTTTATTCCCAGCACTCCAGAGTTAGAGGAAGGTGCATCTCTGTTGAGTTCAAGGCCAGCCTGGTCTACATAGGTCAGCCAGGGATACCTAGAAAAACCCTGTCTCAAAAAAAATAAAAATAAAAAACAACCCAACTAATAAGATGTCTTTCATAAGCTGTCATAAATGTTGGTTGGTTTCTTATGGGAGAAAAAGACAAATTACCATATAAGAAAGTTGTAATTAAAAAAAAAAAAAAAACCTCCCAGCCTCTAGGAATTCTCAAGTACTAAAGGGGCCACACCCAAAGAACATGGGGTTTCTGAATAATTTGTTATTTTCCTTGACGGATCAGAATGGCCTCTTGTATTAAAGTTGGGGAAACTTGAAAGACATTTTTATTATTATTTTTTCCCCTTTACAGTTATTCCAGCCAGCCTCTGTATGTTAGCAGGAAGCAGAATTTGTAGGCCAGCTTCCCTGACATCCCCCACTGTGGTCCCCTGGACTCTGATCTCTGATCTCTGTGCAACCTCTGGCTCTTCCCCTCATCTTTCCTGAGATGCGTCAGCTTTCTCCCTCTTAACTCCAAGTTTGAGCGGTTTATCTTCTATTATTCTGCCTTTTATCCCCAGTTCATAGACACATCCTGCCCAAGCCAGGTCCCTGAAAGTTTCTTTTTACAATCCCTTCACGGGTCCTCTCTGACAGGCACCTCAGTCAGTGAGGTTCTGTGGCCTGACTCCACATCTGCTACAGCCTGGTCTGTACACCTCAGATTGGGGCTTTTTGGCACCCCAGTAATCTGGAAGGTAGGGCTGCCTTTCCAGCTACCCTTATTCTCAGTTTGCATCAGTGGTTCTCAACCTTCCTAATGCTGTGACCCCCCCAACCATAAAATTATTTTCGATGCTGTTTCATAACTGTAGTTTTGCTACTGTTACGAATCGTCATGTAAACATCTGTGTTTTCCTATGGTCTTAGGCGACCCCTGTGAAGGGGTCCTAAAAGGGGTTTCGACCCACGGGTTGGGAACCACTGATCTACATCCTTCGACCTGAAGTAATGCCTTTGTCTTGAGAATCGGTTGCTGGAAAGCATCCTGTCTATATTGAGCTTTTCCCCCACCTCAGCTTATATCCAGAGTCTTAAGAAAAGTCTTAATTTGCGATTGGGCTCTTAGAATTATATTCTTAACCTGAAGCTTTCCTGACAAACTAAACAGATGAGCTGTCCTTCGGTGTTCCCTGGTGACCACCCTGGTCCACGATGGCTCTCCATGCACTTCCTTCGTGACCTTGATCAAGGCAGGTCCCTGGGTCCCCCGACTCGCCCCCATCTGTAGGCCTTCACCCATGAAGCTGGCTCTAGAATCTGGATTAGAGCAGCTGGCTGTCTTGCCCTGAAGCAGGACAATGGCCATTAACTGGGTGATCTAGCCTGTCCTCACACCACCATCTCATTGACTGCTCCTTGCCTGGCTGGCAAGCCCATTTCATTTTCTCCCCTCTCCCCGCTCACAGGGAAAGCGTTGAGAAAAGACACCCCAGCCATCCTTCCCCAGCACCTCCCGTCCCGGTGAGCGCCCTGGGCCATAACCGCAGCTCCACCGATCCGACCACCAGGGGTCATTTGAATACTGAGGCTCGTGAGAAAGATAAACCAAAAGAGAGGGAGAGAGACCACTCGGGATCCCGAAAGGACCTGACCACCGAAGAGCACAAAGCCAAGGAAGGCCATCTGCCCGAGAGAGATGGGCACAGTCACGAGGGACGTGCAGGAGTCGAGGAACCCAAGCAGCTGTCCCGGGTGCCATCGCCCTACGTGAGGACACCAGGTGTGGACAGCACCAGGCCTAACAGCACCTCTAGCCGGGAAGCCGAGCCACGCAAGGGTGAGCCGGCCTATGAGAACCCCAAGAAGAGCGCCGAGGTCAAGGTCAAAGAGGAACGCAAGGAAGACCACGACCTACCTACAGAGGCCCCGCAGGCCCACAGGACCTCAGAGGCACCGCCGCCCAGCTCCTCAACCAGTGCCAGCGTGCACCCGGGGCCTCTGGCATCCATGCCCATGACCGTGGGAGTGACTGGCATCCATGCCATGAACAGTATCGGTAGTCTGGACAGGACACGCATGATGACCCCGTTTATGGGCCTCAGTCCGATCCCGGGGGGAGAGCGCTTCCCATACCCCTCTTTCCACTGGGACCCTATGCGGGACCCCTTGAGGGATCCTTACCGTGACTTGGACATGCACCGAAGGGACCCTCTGGGCAGGGACTTCCTGCTCAGGAATGACCCCCTGCACCGGCTCTCCACACCCCGGCTGTACGAAGCTGACCGTTCCTTCCGGGACAGAGAGCCTCATGATTACAGCCACCACCACCATCACCACCATCACCCGCTGGCCGTGGACCCTCGACGGGAGCATGAACGGGGTGGACACCTGGATGAACGTGAGCGGCTGCACGTGCTTCGGGAGGACTACGAGCACCCACGGTTGCACCCTGTGCACCCCGCTTCTCTGGACGGACACCTCCCACACCCGAGCCTGCTCACACCAGGCCTGCCAAGTATGCACTACCCTCGCATCAGCCCTACTGCGGGCCACCAGAATGGACTACTCAACAAGACCCCGCCCACCGCGGCGCTCAGCGCCCCACCTCCGCTCATCTCCACATTGGGGGGCCGCCCAGGATCCCCCCGGAGGACTACGCCTCTGTCGGCTGAAATCCGAGAGAGGCCACCGTCCCACACACTGAAGGACATCGAAGCTCGGTAAGCCAGGAGGACAAGGCAGACCTCGGAGCAGGGGAGAAACCCCAGGGACACCCCCCCAAGTCTCAAGAGACAACTCCTGCACCCCCAAAACTGAGAGGTGCAGAGCTCCAGCTCTTCCCCTGGAAAAAAAAAATGGACAGAGACTCTGTTTTGGATGTTGAAATGTTTTTGTATATTAATGTTGGAATTTTTCAGACCTTTTAGACAGGTCTTGTCTGTTCTTAACATTTCCTTACTTTTTTTTTTGTTGTTGTTCCTTGCATAAAGTTTTTGATTTGAACCAAAACGGTGAAGGTAATGACACACAAGGATCTAATGAGAATGGGGGGTGGGGGGCATCTATCCATCACCCAGAGCTGTCTCAGAGGAGGAGGCATGCATGTACATAGAATGTAAAAAAGAGATTGCTTCATGAGCTGACGGTTCATATATGCAAAAGATAAAGATGAAAGCTTTACTTGTACAGGTGTAAATAGGTAAAGATTAGGTAACGTAATACATTAATACTTCTTCAAACGTGCTATTTACAAGTCTAATGTCAGTGAACCCGGCCCTCGGAGGAGGCGGCCGCGTTCCCATCTGCTAAACCCTTCAACTATGCAATGAATAAGAGGGCTTTTCCCCAAAGCCCATCTAACTCGAAGGAGCCTTTTCAAATCCATTTACAACAACTTAAGGTCATATTTTCCTGAACGAGCACTTAACCTGAGACATTATATAACCTGGTTTCCTTTTGGTTTGCTTTCTGTTTTTTAAATGGAGAGATGCTTTCTGGTTTTGTTTTTCTCTTTTGTTTTTAAATCTGGTACCCAGGCTGGAGCTTTGCATCTGAAGTTACTGCTTGTGGTCTTCCGGGAGACATGGGGAAAGGGACACCCTGTGGACCCTCTAGAAAGTGTAACTGAGAATCGGGAGCAGCTTTGCCCAGGGCAGATGGGACTGTTCTGCCAATAATCTGGAGCAGTTGGGCTGTGTCTGCTGCCAGCACAAACAGGTCACCAGAATTTCTGGTCACCTCTGATGCCCTATCGTTACAGGAACCATGCCTTTCTCCCCTCTCCCCTCCCCACCCCCCGCTGTGTCCCATCTCATAACATGTACACACTTTCTTGTTCCATAATATGATTTAAGGGCACTCACACAGGTCCTGAAAGAAAACTGTCCGGGTTTTCTCAGATGATGGATATGTTTTCATGGTAACTGACGAGTTGAAGGTACACGGAGCCCAGTGTGAATCGTTCATATTCCAATAGGAAGTGGAAGATTAGGAAAAACTGAACAGGTGGATCTTCTAAGAGCCAACAGGAAAGGAATTACTGAGGACGAGAGGTCGCAGAGAGAATGTGTGTGTGTGTGTGTGTGTGTGTGTGTGTGTGTGTGTGTGTGTGT
>CAJQZJ010037421.1:131130-148183 GCA_907164525.1 Lophiomys imhausi
GTGTGTGTGTGTGTGTGTGTGTGTGTGTGTGTGTGTGTGTGTGTGTAACTGTGTGTGCATGCATGTGGGAGGCCAGTGAACAACATTTTAACTTTCTATTTAGTTTTGTTTTAGGTGTATGAGTGTTTTGCCAACATGTATGTGCATGTACAATGTGAACACAGTATACTTGAAAGCCAGAAGATGGTGTTGGATCCCTTGGAACTAGAGATACAGATGGTTGTGAACATCTATGTGTGTGCTAGGAACTGAACCCTGGCTTTGTTAAGAGCTGCTCTTAACTGCGGAGACCTCTCTCCGACCCCAGAACAAATTGTGTGTGTGTGTGTGTGTGTGTGTGTGTGTGTGTGAGAGAGAGAGAGAGAGAGAGAGAGAGAGAGAGAGAGAATGGAGTACAATTTAACTCTTAACAATGTTCTTATTTTCTTATGCAGTAATTTCAGGTCCATAATTATATAGTTGTGTTTGTGAGATTATTTGTTGAATTTTATAATATTTTATTTATTCATTTCTATGACTGCACATATACTTGCCATGGCTTGCATATAGAGGTCAGAGGACAGCTTGCGGAGTCAGTTGTCTCCTCTCACCATGTGGGTCCGAGGGAGCAAACTCAGGTCATGAGAGTTGGTGGCAAGTACCTTTACCCAGTGAACTATCTTACCAGCCTGAGCCTGGTTGTTGAAAAGGTCTTTTTCGTATCAGTCCAAAAGAGAGAATGAAAACCTAATGATATTTTCAGCAATGTCTAACAAATAACAGTACAGATCCTGACTCAACTAGAGTGTTATAAACAGCACTAACTTAATGCCTGGCCTATTAAATATTCCAAGAAACAATCATTCATTTCGAGGGTTTAGAGAATTCCTGGATTGCCTTATAGTGTAATCTTCTTTCTAAAAGTGATTGTAGTCTGCAAATGTCTAAGAGGACAGTTATTCTAAAATATATATGAGGTTTGGCGCTGGGAAGATAACTCAAAGCCCATGCAAGCTTGAGGACCCGAGTTCATATCCCCCAGGACCCACATAAAGGCAGATGTGCTTTTAGTGCTCATAGAGTGAGACAGAAAGGAAAATCTCCGCAAGCTCACAACCATCTAGCCTAGCATATGCAGGGTGCACAAAAGGCCCTGTCTCAAGGACCGCAGAAGGTGAGGACTGACGACACCCAAGGCTGACAGCTGACCTCCCCATGTACGCCTTGGCATGCTCACACATGTTCACACACATACCCTACAAATGCACACATCACACTCACATACACAATGATTTTTAAAAAATAAAATACCTAAATAATATCAAGAATCATAGGCCGGCGTGGTGGCTCAGTTGGAAAGGTACTTATTGCTAAGCCTGACCACCAAGTTGGATTCCTAGGACCTATATAAGGAGAGTGATGACTGAAGAGAAATGTCTCCTAACACACACACACAGACACACACAATTTTAAAGAATCATACTTAGCCAAGGAATGGAATGCACCTTCATGTCTCCAGGTGTCTCTTAGGGGACTGACTGCCATGTCAGAACCAGGACCCATTAAGATGCTGTACCACCAAGCTGTCTAGGGAAGTATCCAAGTCCTTGCCAAGGCTCATCCTTCACCTCTGTCATCTATTTCCCAGACAAGGCTTCTCTGTCTGGCTCAGGGATGGAATATGAATCAGGCCAACCATGGTTTCCTGCATTCATCATCTTGCCTTCAAATTGATTGTATACCTTAGAGCCGTTGAGTTGGGACCAGAAACTCCAGCATCTGTTCTCTAAAAGAGATTTTCCCAGCTTTGAAAAAAAAAATACTTCCTTTGGTCAAAGAGAGGCAAGAAGAGTTAGGGAAGAACTCATTAAAGCTGTGAAATCAGGGGATGAGGAGATTGTTCGTCGAGCAACATGCTTGTCGTGCAAACATTAGGGCCTGAGTTCAATCCTCGACAGTCATGAAAAAACTGGACATAGTGATGGGAGCCTGTAATCCCAACACTGAGGATGCAGAGGGAAGAGGATCCTGGGGCTCGCTGGTCGACCAGTTAATTAAATTGGAGAGTTCTAGGTTTAGTGAGGAATTTTGTTGTTAAAAAAAAAATGTGAATGGTGATTGAAGACATCTGACCATTACCCTCTGACCTTTGTGTGCATGTGAACACATGTGCACTCCCACATAGATGCCCTCCCTCAACAAACTGTGAAGAGAATACATTATTGAGGGCTGTAGATCACATCTGACTACTAAGCAATGAGATGAGGTCTAGGCAGTGGTGGGAGAAAAGGTGGGATTGTGTCACCAGGGGATATCATGAGTTGTTAGGGACACCAGCTGTAGGGCTCTAGTTTCTCTAGTACTGCTCTCACCTGAAAGATAAAACAGAATTAACACAGCTGTGAGCTTTCCTAAGTGGGTTGCAGTACACTGGAGACAAGGGAGTTTAGTCTAAAAAGGGACAGAATCCAAGACTGTTGTTACGTGTACTAGAGGGAAAATGGAGAAATCAGGGAACTAGAAGTTCCCATGTAGCATAAGAGCAAGAGTGATAAGGAGAGGAGGCACAGCTATAGTTTGAATCTGAACATTTCTTCTCTAGTGAGTGGTGCTATTGGGAGGTTGTGGAACCTTTGGGAGGTGAGACCTAGTGAGTCTGTGCTGGTGCTTTTGATGGTTACACCCCGTTCCGAGTCCCTTCCTTATGTTCTGCTTCCTGTTTGCCACGAAGTAAAGTTTCCTCTGCCATATTTCTACAGCCATGATTTCTTGCCCAAGTACTTGGGGCTAAGTGCCTGAACACTGAAATTGTGATTTAAATAAATTTTGCCTCCTAAGGTGGTTTCTCTTGGATATTTTGGTCAAGACTATGTGAAAGGAAATACTGCAAGCTGTTACCTGTTATAGATGTATAGTCACATACATTTATTTGCATTAAATTTACATAATGTATATGTGGAATGTATATTTACATACTTTCAATATGTATGTTTGCAAAATGTCTATTTGCAACATAAATTTGAAAAGTATGTATTTGAAACATATGTACAGAAATGTATCCTGTTATTTATATGTATATAATTGCATAATATATACATTTGCAATGTGTTTCTGTAAAATGTATATATAGCATGTATTTACATATATACAATATATACTTATTAAATATTCCCATGATGTATATGTAAATAAATGTGTACACTTACATGTTTATAATATTTATATTTATTTACAAAATATATACACGTGTATATTTGTAAAATTCTGACTGCGTGGCTCAGTGGTAGAGGGCCTGCCTGGAATCCTCCAGTGAAGGACTGATGATATAGGTAGGCAGTAGAATGCTTGCATAACATACATAAGGCTTTGGACTCCATCCCTAATACTGTAATACATAAACAGTAAATAAATAAATACATGAATTAATCACATTAAATAAGCCAGTATGAAATGGAGTTGGTTTTGCTTAAACACCATCACTTTCAGCTTAGTGAGAAGAGTCAAGATCAGTGCAGGCATGCAGATTTGAGAGAGGCAAGCTACTTCCCCTGATGCCTTTAGTGTTGTTTTGGTGACCAAAACATCTATATAAACACAAGCATTTGTACATCCAGACATCTGAATCAATGAAGCCAAATGTCTGCTCTCTGGCAATATTGAGAAAACTCTCTTCCAGGCAGTCTGTGCATTGCAGGGCGCCCCAGAAGAGTTCTATGGCTGAAGGCCCGGGATGCAAGGTGGGAGTGGGTGGTGGGGAGAGATTCCTGGCAAAGTTGTTTTGGGGCCTGGAATTTCAACAAATGCTGTTTTCAATTACCCAACTATTTGCTAGCAAACAGATGTTTGACATCACATAGCTATGACATGACAATACTGGGCTGGCTTTTCCACACAGCTGGTGGGAACCTGAAAAATAACCAGAATAGCCACTCTGGAGTATTCTGTGTATATATTCTATGGCCTGGATCTTCTCCCTCCTTTTCTCCATTTCCTAAACCCTTCAGCGTCTTCTGCTGGGAAAGGAATGCTATTTGCAGATCCCTGATAGTTCCTTTTTTCCTGTGGCTGCCCTGATTATTCCCATCTTCTAGTGGAGGGAAGTAGCCTCTATGACAGACCTGGAGTATGCAGTGAGCTTTAAAGCTATCCTCTTCACAGGGAAGCAGTACTGGCTGGGAAGTCTTCCCATACAAAGGAGGCCCCGGGCCTGCTGGCACAGTCCTGTTACCTTAGCTACTTGGGAGACTAGGTGAAAACATCCCAGTTCAAGGCCTGTCTGGACTACAGAGTGAGTTCAAGGCCCACCTGGGCTATAGAGTGAGTTCAAAGCCAGGCTGAACTATAGAGTGAGTTCAAGGCTTGCCTTGGCTTCAGAGTGAGTCCAAGGCCTGTCGGAGCTATAGAATATCTTCAAAACCTGCTTGAGCTGTAGAGTGAGTTCAAGGCCAGCCTAGGCTACAAAGTGAGTTCAAGGACTACAGAGTGAGTTCAAGGCTAGCCTGGGCAACCTTACCAAGACTCTGTCATAAAATGAGCTGAGGGGAGAAAAGGAGGGCTTTAGTTACAACTCAATGGCCTCATGTTTGCTTAGCACATGTGAGGTCCTAGGTTCAGTCTCCAGCGTCATGAAAAACCTATTGGAACAAATCACTTAGTTGCCTGGTGCCTGGTGGTCCTGGGAGTGACGGATGCTCTAGCCACATTCCTCTCACCTCTGAGCTAAAATACACACAGCAACTCTGAGAACCACAGCTTTACATTTTTAAAACCCAGAACTCCCAAATTTAAACTGTTAAAAGGAAATCAAATATAGAATCTCAAGGGAGAATCAAAACAAATAAATGAAGAGACAAAACTCCCAGAAGCCTCTGGGATTGGATTCTAGAAGCTCCATGATTGGGCTCTTCCTATAAAGAAGAAAGAAAGAGAGAGAGAGAGAGAGAAATAAGTTGCCTACATTTTTAGTACAGGGACATAATAAAGGAATAAGCAGGTTGAGCTTAAAACAAGGATGAGGAGCAATAGTGTAAAAATTAGAGCGGAAGTCAATGAAGTTGAAAAGTGGAGTCAGGCATTGTGGTACTTCATGCCTGTCATCCCAGCATGTGGAAAGCTGAGGCAGGAGGAATATCAGTTTGACCTGGGGTACATAGCAATACTCTTTCTCAGATGTCTTTTGTAATGGTTTTATACTCTTATTTATTTGTTCTTTGAACTCTTACTTTATGAGTAGGGAAGAAAGAGAAAAGGTTGTAAGAGGAGAGAGAATCTTTTAAATAGAGAATTGTTGTGACCACTTTGTGTGATGGATGGTTAGTTTTAACTGTCAGCTTGACACAATGACCTAGAATCAGTTGGGAAGGGGGTCTCAACAAAGGATTGTTTAGACTGGGTAGGCCCATGAGCAAGCCTATGGGGGATTATCCTGATGATGTTAATAAGGTAGGAAGAAGAGCCATTCCAATGTGAGTACCACCATTCCCTAGGCAGGGGATCCTGGGCTGTATATTAGTAAGAAACCAACGCTGAGTACTAGCATACATGCAGTCATTTATGGCTTTCTCCTTGACTGTGGATATAATGTGACTAGAGTTTGAAGCTAGCTTAAGGTTACATATACAGTAAAACTCTTAAAATGAGAGAAGAGATAGTGGAAGGAGGTGGAAAGGGAGGAGAAGAGGGTAAGGATAGTGAGAGGAGAGGGAAACAATAGAATCAAAACTGGTTCTTGAAATATGTCTATAATAAATTCCCAGAAGCATATGATGCCTTCAAGGGCACGTGGAATTTTAAATTTAGATTTAGAACAAGAGCCCCAACCAGATCTCTGTCTACAAGGGCAGCATTAATTTACACCCCATCTCAGTGTGTGAATCCCACTCTCGTGTGTGTGTGTGTGTGTGTGTGTGTGTGTGTGTGTGTATTCACACACTCAAGTGGAGTTCAAGGGACTGCTTGCTGGAATTGGTTCTCTCCTTCCACCATTTTGGTTCTGGAGATGATACTCAGATTGTCCGCCTTGACAGTGAGCACTTTTACCTGCTGAGCCATCTCCACTGGCTTTTTTTTTCTTTTGATTAGTTTCTTTTCTTGTTGATTTGGAAGAACTGTCTAAATGCTTAAAAGAACTAGCCATTTGCACATGTGAATAAGTTCTATACTTTGTGCTTTTATTTTAATTTGTTTGTTACATTCGTTCATCTTTTCTATGCTTCTGGGATTTGTGAGTGACTCAACAAAGTCTTGCCAGCTTTAAGATTAGTAGATGAAATCTTTCATTTATTTCTAATTCTTTCATTGTTTTATTTTTTTACTTTAAAAATTTTAAGATTCTTCCAAGCATGGTTGTACATTCCTTTAATCATAGCCCTTGGGAGACAGAAGCAGGCAGAGCTTTGTGAGGTCAAGGACAGCCTGGTCTACATAGTAAGATCCTATCTCAAATATTTTGAATCTATTTTAAATTCACTTTTATATTAACAGTGATTAAACTAGTCTGATAAGATGGCTGTCAGGTAAAGGTGCCTGCTGCCTAGCCAGATGAACTGTGAGTTCAATATCCAGGACCGTAAGAGAGACCTCTCTTGCAAAGTGTCTTCTGACCTCCACACATGAACCATGGTGGTGCTAATCCACACATGAACAATACACATAGGATACAACAGCAATGAAAAATTAGTTACATATAAAGAAGCAATTAAGTAATTGAATTAATTAATTAGCTTGTATATTAGTCAAATAATTAATTTATTTTGGAGATGGAACCCAGGGCTTTGCACATACTAGGCAAGTGTTCTACCTCTGAGGTGATGCCCAGCCCCATCATCATCATCATCATCATCATCATCATCATCATCATCATCTCCAACACCATCCTCATCATTATCATCATACCTATCTCCATCATTTCACCTTCATCATCATCATTCCCTTCATCCCCATCATCATCATCTCCATGATCATCATTATCATCATCATCAACCCATCAACATCTTTCCCAACATCATCATTACCATCTCCATCATCATCATCATCATCATCATCATCATCATCATCATCATCATAACTTATTTAGTGATGCTAAGGATGGTACCCAGGGCATTACATATGTTAAGCAAGTACTCGACCACTGAGACACATCCCTAGCCAACTCATCATCACTTTGTGATTCTGGGCAAGCAAGATACCCAGGGCCTTGTACATATTAGTAGACAAGGGCTCGAACACTGAGCCACATTCCCAGTGCCCAACTGTCTGAATTTTAATGTTAATTTAATTTTAAGTAATCAATGTTTAAGTTAATGTTTAATTGAATACCTAAAAAAGCACAGATTACCCTCTTCCCATGACATACCATGTCATTTTAGTATGAAAATAACAGGACCAAATAATCATGGACTGAAAGTGTGAACCAAAGCAAACCTTTCTTACGTATGTTGCTTTTCTCAAGTATTTTGTCATAGTAACTGAAAGCTGACTAAACAGATTTCATTATCCATAAATGTCAGCAAGGACCTCTTTGATTCCACTGTCAAATTGTCTAAAAGCACAGCTCAGTTTTTGCCATCTTTCTTTTCTTCCCTTTTGTGGTCATCCCTGCTCTTTCTCCATCCCTGTAGAAGCACTAATTCATTCTGACCCTTGTCAGCTGGACTCATGGGGTGCTGTGTCCTGATGCTAATGACATAATTATGTGTTTTCAAGATCAGGTCAGGAGAACACAAACGAGACTGGAAATAATCAAATCCAGGCATTCAAGGAAAAGGGTCTAAAGATGTGTTCACTGAGGTCTCTTGGGCTTCCAGCCCAGGGCTCAAGACCATCAAGCTGAGTCCAGAGTGAAAATGAAACAGCTGCCAGCCTGTTCAATAAATGGAAGGACAAGTGAGGAGAGAGGACCAGTCATCCCAGACCAACGGTCCAGGGCTCAGCTACCAACCAGTTGAGAAAGCCAGGATTTAAGTGGCACTTAGCTTGATACAGGACTTTCTACCACCTCAAGGGAGCACCTGTCTAAAAGGGTTCTTAGTTCAGTCTGAATATCTTTATCACAATGAAAAAGCGCAGAGAATTCTTGAGGGCACATTCATCTGCTAGTTAGTCACACTGGCTAGCTCCTTAGTCAATGGTAAAATGAGAACCTGAGACAAGAACCTAGTCTTTGGTGTCTGAAGGAATTTCTTTGCATTATGGTTGATGCTTCCTCAAACACTGGTCTGTTATTATAATTCCTGCAGCTGAGAGCAAGGGAACACTGGCTTTACTTTGGAATAAGTGTCAACCATTCAATTTCTCTAGTGTAAATGAGTTTTTCTTACGGTGTGTGTGTGTGTCTGTGTGTCTGTGTGTTTATAGTACATGCAAGGTTATATAAGCATATTTGTGCATAGGTATGTATGTGTGTGCAGGTCTGGGTGGAGGTCAGAGGTCAACTTTGAGTGCTGTTATATTGGTTTTTGAGACAGAGTCTCTCACTTGGAACCTGACTTTCACCATTAGGCTGGCCAGTAGGCCCATGGATCCAAGTGTTCCCTCCTTCTAGCTCTGGGATTACACGCATGTGCCACCATACCAAGCTTTCTTTTTAAGATTTATTTTTTATTTATTTATTTGGTGTGTGTGTGTGTGTGTGTGTGTGTGTGTGTGTGTGTGTGTGTGTGTGGTGTGTGTGGAGCATGTGTGTGGAGTGTGTGTGGTATGTGGTGTGTGTGTGTGTGTGGTGTGTGTATAGTGTGTGTGATGTGTGTAGTGTGTGTGTGGTGTGTGTATATTGTGTGGTGTGTGTGTGTATGGTATGTGTGGTGTGTATATGTGGTGTGTGTGTATGGTGTGTGTGTATGGTATGTGTGGTGTGTGTATGTGATGTGTGTGTGTGTGTATACAGTTGCAGCCTAAAATTTTATTTATTTTTTGTGTGTTTATGCCTGAAAGTATGTATATACACCATATGTGTGCAGGTGCCCACAAAGGCCAGAAGATGTTGCCTCCCGTGGGGCTGGAGTTACAGATGGTTGTGAGCGGCCTGATATGGGTGCTGGGAACCAAGCTCAGGTCTTCTATGAGAGCAGCAAGTGCTCGTAGTCATTATTACAACTCTTTAGCTGTAGGTTGTGGCTTTTGAGAGAATATTTGTGGCAGTCTTTATTGTGAGCATGTGTGTGTGAGCCACCTGATTTCATTTATGGCTGCTTGGCACCATTGTGTTAGGGTTAGGTGTAGGTGACTCCATCTTGACCCAGATATTTTTCATAACGTCTTCCCACAGTTCCCTACTTTTCACTTGTTTACATACTTTTATGGAGACTCTTATTCCCTTACAACTCTGGGAAGAGTTGGTTTAATGGGGGAAAAATAGACCTGTCTCAATAATTCCATCATAAGATAATGGCTTTAGGAGAACATCTTTGGGGATGCCTTAAGCCTATTTTTTTGTTTTTTAAAGTACAGATGGAGGTATACAGACACACACACCACACACATGCACCACACACACACACACACCACATACTTAGTAGTAGAGCACCTGCCTAGAATCCCCCAGTGAGGGGCTGGGGGTGTGGGTCAGTGGTAGAGCCCCTGCCTAGAATCCCCCAGTGAGGGGCTGGGGGTGTGACTCAGTGGTAGAGCACCTGTCTAGAATCCCCCAGTGAGGGGCTGGAGTGTGACTCAGTGGTAGAGCACTTGCCTAGAATTCTCCAGTGAGGGGCTGGGGTGTGTCTCAGTGGTAGAGCACCTGCCTAGAATCCCCCAGTGAGGGGCTGGGGGTGTTACTCAGTGGAAAACTTTGTGACCAGAATCTGCCAATGAGGCAGTAGCCCTTTCTCAGAATAGATGCAGCCTTGGGTTCAATCACCAGTACTGGAAGATGGAAAAAATGGAGGTGAAAGAACAATGAGAGAACTGTGGCCAGGTGGAGCTGAGGAAGGTCTGTGATAACCTTGCCATACAGGCTTCAGTGCCTTCTCTCTGTATGTAGGAGAGGTTTATAATGTGGAACCTAGAAATAGGAGATTTATTTATGGAAATCTGAAAGGGGAGTTAATGAGGCTAGAGGTTCTCTTGTTTTTTTCTAGAAGCACTTTCTACTCGAATAAAATTCTTTGCTTCTAAGAACCCTCCAGGACTTGGATTTCATTAAATAGCTTTTGGGTTTTTTTTTGTTTTTTGTTTTTGTATTGTTTGAGACAGGGCCTTGCTATGTAGCCCAAGTTGGCCTTGACTTCTCAGTCCTCCTCTCTCAGCCTCCTGAGTGGTAGGATGGCAGGCCTGCCACACCACATCTGTTTGGCAAAACAATTTTCACTCCCCTACAAGATTTGGATTCATAGAGGGCCACATTAGTAGTTCTCAACTGTGGCCTCTAGACCAGTAGCCTTGGCAAGATCTGGGAGCGTGTTCGAAATGATGAAGCATCTGGATTTACAAGATGGTTTATCAGCAAAGTGCTTGCCTGGCAATCATGAGGACCTAAGTTCAATCCCTAGAACCCACATAAAGAAGCTGGGCATGATGGTGCGGATTAAAAATCTAGGACTCGAGAGCCCTAAGGCTCATTGACCAGCCAACCTTGCTACACCAGTTAAGCCCCAGGTTCAGGTTCGGTAAGGGACCCTATCTCAGAAAACAATATAGAACAGGATCCTGAGGATTGATACCCAAGGTTGACCCCTGACCTCTACGCAGGTACAAGTATACGTGCATGTGCACCTGCTCATACCTGCACCTGCCAACATATATGTACACACACATACACACCACAATAAAAATACCAGAGAGACTGCATTCATATCCAGCAGCAAGCGCTGCCTCAGCAGGTGACTTGGTCTCACAGGGGCCAGGGAAAGTCATCATTGTTTTTGTGAAAGATGGACAGAAATGGAAATTTGCTGAGAGCCTCACATAGGCCACATGTGGTGATAAGCACTTTACACAGCACTCTCAGAGAAAGGGAAATTCAGAGATCAGGCACTGACTGACCCAAGGAGGCACAGCCAGGAAGCAGTGAGGCTGGCATGCAACCCAGACTGACTGTGCTCTAAGGCCCTTGAGCTTCTGTTGGAAGGATGGCAGCAGGGTGTGCGCCTCCATCCCACACTCAAGAGGTGGAGGCAGGGGAATAAGGAGTTCAAGGTCAGTCTCTGCTACATAGTGAGTGGGAGCCAAGCTTGTTCTACATGAGACCCTGTCTCAAAAACTAAAACAGAAAGCAGGGTTGTTCTTCCCACTGTTTCTTACCCTGTGTTTTCCTGATGGTTCTTATTTAAGCATAATGTGCTCCGTGTTGCCTTAAAATGATATTTTAAGAATTTTTCAGCCTTGACTTCTACAGTGTTAGCAATCACTAGATGTAACGTATGTAAACAAAATCTTTTTGAAGTCCTCAGTAATTTTTGAGAGTGTAAAGAAGTCTTAAGACCAAAAATCTTTTTTTAAAATAATTTATTTATTTATTTTTACATTGTGATTACAAACCTCCTCCCTTCCCTCCTTCCAGTCCCACCCTACCACTCACTTCTCACATTCCCCATAGCCACCCACGCTTGGCTCCCAGTACCAACCCACCCTGGCACATCAAATTGCATTAGGATTAAACGCTTTTCTGCTTCCTTCCCCCTTTTCCCCATTCTTCCTCCTCTTTTCCTCTTCAATCCTTTCCTCCCCTCTCCCTCCTCCCCTCCCTCCTCTCCTCCTCCCCTCTCCCTCCTCCCCTTCCTCTTCTCCTCCCCTCCCCTCCTCCCTTCTACCCCCTTACTTTCTTCATCGTTCTTCCCCTCCTCCTTCCCTTCCTCTGGTCCTTCTCCTCAGATCCTTACTCCTTTTCCTCTTTTCCCAGTGGTGGTTCCCTTTATTCTGCCCCACCCTCCTTTATCTTCCTGGACTTCCTCCTCATTTCTGGCAGCTTCTTCCTGGTTAAGCTAGGATCCACTTGATGGAGCATAAGGCTTATGCATTTTAAGCCCCTCCCTGGTGAGAGGAAGCAGGAGACAGATGACCTAGAGGGAAAAAAATCTTGATACTGACTTGGCAATTACCTTCCGGTTAATTAGCACCTGGAGACTTGTTACTGTGCTTTGGAGGGGACTTCTGCTCTCTGGGGACCAGATGCTAGGCTTCCCTTGGGGAATTCCAGGGTCATGGAAGGATGGCAGATCTCCCATCTGGGTATACCACATTTCAAGGCTCTGTTTCCTTTCCCAGTATATCAGTTGCAGGAAGCAGGATGGGAGGGGTGGAGGGGGGACGAGGTGGAGAACCCTGGGCATGGAGTTTTAGGATGTATACCTCCCTCTCCATCAGGTGCATTCTAGTTCAGTTGTTTTAGAAGAAAGAGCGGGGGTGGGGGGAAGGGAGGAGGGTGGAGCAGGCTCAGGTGTGAGAGAGTACATATATGAAGGCCTTGGGTTTTGTTCCCCAGGAGCACTGTTCATCTCCTTTGAGACAGTGTCTCTCATTAACCTGGACTGGCTGAGTTGGAAGGTTCAGGGATTTCCCCAAGTCTCTACCTTGCAAGTGCTGGATCATAAGATCATACCTCCACTCCTGGACTTTAAAAGCTTTTTTATGAAAATAACATTTTTATTTAGTTTGTGTGTGTGTGTGTGTGTGTGTGTGTGTGTGTGTGTGTGTGTGTATGTGTGTGTGTGTGTGTACCAGTGTAAGTAGAGGATAACTTATAGGAGTTAGTTTCTTCTATCTTGTGGGTCCCAGGAATCGATCTCAGGATTTCAGGCTTGTTAGCAAGCACATGAACCCACTGAACCATCTCACCTTCATTTTAAACATGGGTTCAAATGGACCCAAACTCAGGTCCCCCTGCCTGTAAAGCAGGGCTCTGACTCATGGTGTCATGTCCCCAGCTCCAGAACTAATGACCTCTGAACCTGACTTACAGGGTGGCACGGCAAGTGAGCTGGTATACATGGGAGGCATATCTGGTACTGCTAAGGGCATGCTGTGTGTTCAAACTCTTCTCTCTGGAGCCCTAGAGAAACCTGCTTTCAGCTTCTCAGAGGATGAGAGCAGTGCTTCTGGGGAGACTGTGAGGAAGATGAAGCTGGGCAAAGCAGGAATCAGAGGGGAAATTTGACAGGGAAGTGACCCGAATCCCTCCTAGAAGACTCTAGAACCAAGAGAGAACACTTGTGTTGTTTTAAATTACAATGTTCACGGCTCTTGATAGGGTGGACATAGTATAAAGTAAGAATATTTCAAATATCTATACTTTGGGGATATGGAGAGAAGTAGAGCAAATAACACAATTTTAGTCACTTTTGATGTTATCCTCTGAGCCACCTCCTCATGCCCCTGTGAAGGATTTCTAAACTGGGTTGGTTGAGGTGGGAAGACCTATGCAGGATGTGGACAGCACCATCCCATGGGCTGGGGGACATAATAAAGGAGATGGAGATGTGAGCACCAGCATTCATTGTTCTTCACTTCCTGACTTTGGAAAAAATGCAAACATCTGTCTCATACTCCTGTCACCATGACCCCCATGCTCTTCCCACTTCTCCCTGTGCCCTTGAACTGTGAGCCAAAGAAAACAAAACAAACATTTCTCCATTAAGTTACTTTTTGTCGGGTGTTTTGTCATAGCAACAAGAAAAGTAACTGATAGAACCAGCCACACAGCAAACTGATCCCAGAAGCTCTGGAGGGACCTGACCATTATGTTCAGGACAGAAATGATGCTCACAGTTACTTGGTACAAAGGCTGCCTGGAGACATGCCTGCTATGGAACAATGCTTACAATTCAGAAATCAGGACTACATCAACCACAAAGTACCTAACTCCATGTGGTCCTTTCTCCTTTACATTTCTGACTTCTGACTCAGAGTCCAGGTAAGCCAAGCCATGTGTCCATATGTAGCTGCAAGGGAGGCTGAACAAATCAGTGCCTTGCACTTTAACTTTTGTTTGACTAGTAGTTCAAAAAAAATATTAAGCCAGATCAGATGCTAGGCAGCCAAAAAGAATGACAATTATCACTCTGTTAGGAATAGAACTGAAAGGATGGATTTTAAAAGACTAACAATTATCACTCTACCAGGAATAGAGTTGAAAGGATGGATTGAAATGACTTTGTAAGACTTCCTCAGAGAGCAAATGCCTCAACTACTAAAGGAAATTAAGAAACACTGATGCCTGGCCATTATGATTTTATTATCTCCAAAGGAGAGCCCTCCACTGGATTAACTGGAGCTTTGGCACCACAAATTGAATGCAACTCTCTGTCCTCATGTCTTGTTTTATGATGGAACCCGGCAGACATCATCCTTTATAAACCAACATGCATTACAGAAACAGCAGGCATTTCAATTGCTTCTCTTCTGATCAACCCAGGCTGACATTTGAAGTATTTTCTATTTTAACTCAGAAGGTGATACTTAATGTTGTTACTCTGAATGTTGAAGTCTGAAGAGCTTATACTGGGGGCTACTTGTTACCTAGCAGGGTCTTAAGAACCACAGGGACACCTTAGATTTCTAGAAGGTTGGGGCTCTCCTCAGGAAAGGGCCCTTATGATGGATGGAGGGACAACTCAACACTGTCACTCACAGCAGCCTGGGGAGTTCCCTTTATCTTTAAAAGAACTTGACTAAGGTAATTTGGGATCCTTCACATCAATATAGAAAAGAACCTCAAGATAAGTCTATATGAGCAGAGTAGGGGTTTGTTAAAAGATTGTGTGTGTGTGTGTGTGTGTGTGTGTGTGTGTATGTGTGTGTGTATTTGCACATGCTTATGGCAACCAGAGAAGGACACTGGGTACTTTGTTCTGCCTTGTTGAATATGGCCAGGTCCTCTGAGGGAAGTAGCTACCATGTTCATAAGATCATTGATTACAAGACATAATCCCAATAGGCTTGTGGACTATTGATTTTTTTTAAATGGGGGTGGGTGGGGAGGATCATTGGACCCTCATTTGAGATTGCATCCACTCTTTCCAGCCATTTATGAGCAACAAGGCACTAATTGCACATGGCCTCTGCTTCTGGGGGTATTAGGCTCAGGGAAGCTAGCTGAAGGGGCTCCATCTCTACAGATAGGGGAAGCCATCATCCAGGCTAGGTGAAGACTTTCCAGTTCAGCTGTTCTGGGGTTACCAATGTTCCCACCAGTAACCCCTCACCAGTGCTCAACAAATAAAGTCCAATAAAGTCATGGATTCCCCAGGGTGGACTTTGGTGGAATCACACTTTTGGTTCATCATTAGGACTTTGTATAAGCAAAGGGTAAACATTTGTTTAAGAGTCCCTAGGAAAAAAATTCTTGAAACATATCTTGAGATGTTCCTGTGAGCCCAGAGCTAGGCTGGAAGCCAACAAGCTGCAGTGATCCCCTGTGTCTACCCCCTGAAAATGCTGGGGCTATAAGTCTGTGAGTAGCCACACGTGGACTTTGGCTTAGATGCTTGGGATCCAAACTCATATCTTCATGCTTGAGCAGCAAGCGTTCTTATCCACTGAGCCATATCCTTTGCTGCTAAGAGATATTCTTAGTGTAGATTTTAAGCACAGGAGTTAAGAGAAAGAGAGACACCTGGAAAGGAAAACACACTTGACAGCCTGGGTGTGGCCATCTCAAAGAGTCACATAATGTGTCTTAACAATAGCCATGTATGCATATATATATGTAATATTTATTTGTTTGGCTTTGTATGTGTATTGTGAGTACAGGGCAGGCAATATATGGCACATACATGGATATCAAAGAATAATAGCTTGTAGAAGGCAGTTCCACTGTGTTGTGCTTGGAGATGGAATTCAGGTCCTTAGGCTTGGCAGCAAGGATCTTTACCTACTGAGTGTCTGGCTGGCCTACTCCTCTCTTTTGATAAGATGATAAGGTAGTTATGGAGGTGCCATGGGGAGATTACAATCTGGGAAGGTAAAACCAGGAGCCACCAGGGTTGTACAAGGGGGTCATGGCACGGCTGTTACTGTAAATAAGGTTTCTGGTGAGATTCCTAGAAAGGTGCAGCTTTACAGCCAGCAAGGAGAAAGGCCTTAAATAAATAGTAACTGTGTTGGAATTATTTTTATATAAAATTTATTTATTTATTGGGGAATATGTGTGCCTTGACACTTGTGTGGGTGGTCAGAGGCAACCTTGATTTCACTCACCATGGTCTTCGTTGATGACACTACATTTTATTTTTTTAAACTAAAGAGTCACAGTCCCCATTCACTGAACATGACTCAGGAATTAAGACTGAGAATGGAGCTACTGTTGTAGATGCAATGTGACATGTCATCTGTGTTTTAAAGTCCAACCAGGAGCACCCAGTCAGGTGAATCAGGCCATGCAGTCATGTCTAGCTGTGAGGGAGGTTGACACACACACACACACACACACACACACACACACACACACATATTACATAAAATATATATAAGTGTGTATATATAAGCTATGAATATATGTGTATATTTGCATATGTATGCTCACAGTTTACAGAAAAGGAATGCATATGATGTACATGCATACATACACACATTGAGAGTTTAAAGATAAGAAAATTGAGATTCTGAGAGTTTCTTTTTCACATTTATTTATTGTTTGTGTGCATGTGTGCAAACACATTCCATTGTAGGCACACAGAGTTCAGAGAAAAACCTGCAGGAGTCAGTTCTCTCTACAGTGTGGGTCCTGGGGATTGAACTTTGATTGTCAGGCTTGGCAGCAAGTGCCTTTATCCACTGAGCTATCTCTCTAGCCTGGGATACTGAGAGATTAAATGGTTCATCTGTACAGGTGATTTGGTATGTGTGTTGTTCTCTGTCTACAGACAGAGCAAATATTCAGTGTTAACTTGAATCATTCTCAGGAGAGTGTGGTGGTACATGCATTTGGAAAGTAGAGGCAGAAATATCATGATGAGTTTGAGACCAGGATATTTGGTGGCAATGAAGATAGATACACCATTGCAATGCCAGTCACTTAACATAGTATGATATATAAATAGAGAGAGAGAGAGAGGAAGAAGAAGGAGGAGGAGAAAAATAAAAATGGAAGAAGAGAAGGAAGAAGAGGAGGAGGAAGAAGAAGAGGAAGAAGAAGAGAAGGAAG
>CAJQZJ010037421.1:148193-172605 GCA_907164525.1 Lophiomys imhausi
GGAAGAAGAGGAGGAGGAAGAAGAAGAGGAAGAAGAAGAGAAGGAAGAAGAGGAGGAGGAAGAAGAGTTCTCACTTTAGAGCCTGCCACAGTGATCCACAATGGTAGAAAATCCTGGGAGATGGTAAGGAATTTGCAGGGTTTCCAACAACTAAAGGTTCAGCTTTGGTTCCAGGCCACACCCACCAGGGAAATGGGCACCTCAGTCCAACTTTTGTGGCTAGAAAACAAGCCAGTCCTATCTTTGTGACTGGAGACACAGGGGTTGTGCCCCCTAGGTCACTTCACAATGTAGCAGCTGTGTGTTAGAGGCGTTGGTCTCTGCGTGGGAGGATAAGAGTGGCCCCTGAAAAACAGGAAGATTGCTTGGGCAAGCTCGGAGGACAGAGGAGCAAGCATGGGGGTCCCACCAGCCAGCCAGAATGCAACCAGTCAAGCTGGAGGGCCTTGGTGCTGCGTGGCACCTGAGGGTAGACTTAACATATTTATGTTTTAAATTTTAATGTATTTGTACTGCGTGTCCTGGCGGGGGTAGCACACAAGAGCCATAGCACGCATATGGAAGCCAGAGGGTAACTTGCAGGACTCAGTCTTCTCCTTCCACTATGTGGGTCCCACCGGTTCAATTGAGGTCATCAGGCTCCGTAGCAAGGGTCTTCTCCCGCTGTGCCAACTGGCTGGGCTGGGGAGCTTTTTTGTGCCTTTTAGTTGACTATCTCCTGGGGAAATTTGTCTTATACTTTGCAGTCCCATGCTACTTGCATTTCTGCTGCTCTGTTTGATTTTCTGGCTGTTCACAGAGGTGATGGATACATGACCTCTCAGTGCTGCAGGGCAGTTATGAATAGTGCAGAGCTGTCACATGGCTGATTGAGAGGACACATATGGCTTTAGAGTGTGTCTCTTCACCAAATCAGAGAGAAAGGGGGAAAAAGATATTTGTGGATAGCGGCTTCCAACATGAAAGGGTACTCAGATTTCCCATTTATTTTTAAACTCTAAAGTCAAATCATTTAGAGACCAAGGCAAACTCATTACTGAGACTTTAAAAACATACCTAGCCAGGCCTGGTAGTATACACCAGAAACTCAGCATTTGCAGGTAGAGGCAGAAGGGTCAGAAAGTGAAGTCCATCCTCTGCTACCCAGTGAGTTCAAAGCCAGTCTGGGTTGTTGCAACAAGACCTTTTTCTCAACCAGCTAGCCACTACCATCATCATGGCGTCCATGACTCCTGGGAAAAGACCATTGTTGGAGAAGGGTCTTGTGCACCATGTGTTCAGAAGCTGATCTCTGTGCCTGGCATTGTCATGAATATTAAGGAGTCTCCTTTACCAATGTGGTGTAAAGAGATGCTCCCCAATTATATCTGATTGGTTAATAAAAAGCTGAACAGCCAATGACTGAGCAGAGGAAAAAGGAAGGCTGGACTTCCGATCCAAGCCAGGGGTTCCAGGGAGAAGAAGAGGAAGTTCACCATGAGGTGTGGAGGGGGGCAGGCAGGGGTGGGAGGGAAGGTCTCTATGAGGTCCAGTTAAGGAAGAGTCACCAAGGGAGTTAGTTCTCCGCAAGGACAGAGAGCTACAGCAGAGCGAGCCAAGGAGAGACTGAGGACAGAGAGCTACAGCAGAGTGAGCCAAGGAGAGACTGAAAATGCAAGTGATTCAGGTCTTGTGGCTGGGAAGTACCCCATCTAGCATAGAGGTTTAGGAATATCTGCCCAGTTGTGCTTAAGGCTCATTGAATAAATCTACAGGTCTCCATCTAAGTTGTTTGGGAGCTAGCTGGGACAGAAAAAAACTGCGACTTTTAGATTTCACCCTGCAGACCATAGACTCAGTCTGGATTTTTATTGACACCACTCTCAGGACAGCAATCTCTGAGGCAAATTGGAGACTGCTGTGAGAAGAGGAAGGAAGGATGGGTTTTTAAAGGTGAAAACTACAAGAAGTTTGAAGCACAAGGGAAGCTAAGAATTGTTCTGCCCTGCCAAGATTAGGTAGTCAAGGTGACCTTAAAATAGCCCTTGCATACCTGCAAAAACAAGTTACAGAAGCCAAAAAAGAAGCTCGTCATATCATAACAAGAAGATAGTCACAGCTGTACATTTTCTGGTGGGGGGGGTCACTGAGTCAAGGTTACTTGTATCTCCCAAGGTCTGGAGTCAAACTGCTGGTGGGTACCAAGATGGACGCCTAGCATAAAATGGAAACAACAAGGAAAGATAAAAACCCATCTGGATTATTTAAAAATAATCTTTGTTTTCCCTTTAAGACAGAGTCTCATGTATCTCAGGATGCCCTCAAACTAGCTTCCTGCCTCTGCCTTCCAAGTGGTAGGAATCCAGGCAGGTATTATCTATACTGGTTAGTTTTGTGTCCACTTAATACAAGTTTGGGTCATCTGGGAAGAGGGAACCTCAGTTGAGAAAAATGTCCCCATAGGATTGGCCTGTGGGGCGCTTTCTTAATGACTGTTCTGGGAGAGTCTAGCCCAGTGGTTCTCAACCTGTGGGTTGTGACCCTTTTAGGGGGATTGAATAACCCTTTCACAGGGGTCGCCTAAGACCATTGAAAAACACAGATATTTCCATTACGATTCACAACAGTAGCAAATTTACAGTTATGAAGTAGCAACAAAAGTAATTTTATGCTTGTGGGTCACCACACCATGAGGAAATTTATTTTATTTTATTTTATTTTATTTTTTTAAATTTTATTTATTTATTTATTATGTATACAGTATTTGCTCTACATATATGCCCGGGCAGATCTCAATGTAGATGGCTGTGAGCCACCATGTGGTTGCTGGGAATTGAACTCAGGACCTTGGGAAGAACAGCCAGTGCTCTTAACCTCTGAGCCACCTCTCCAGCCCTGGAAATTTATTTTTTTTATTATTTATTTATTTATTTATTTATTTATTTTTTGGTTTTTCGAGACAGGGTTTCTCTGTATAACAGCTCTGGCTGTCCTAGACTCACTTTGTAGACCAGGCTGGCCTCGAACTCACAGAGATCCGCCTACCTCTGCCTCCCAAGTGCTGGGATTAAAGGCGTGCGCCACCAACGCCCGGCTAAAAGTTCAGAGTTTTTTTTTTTTTTTTTGGTTTTTTCAAGACAGGGTTTCTCTGAATATCTCTGGCTGTCCTGGACTCGCTTTGTAGACCAGGTGGGCCTCGAACTCACAAAGATCCGCCTGCCTCTGCCTCCCAAGTGCTGGGATTAAAGGTGTGCGCCACCACCGCCCAGCCGAGGAAATTTATTAAGAGGTCGCAGCGTTAGGAAGGTTGAGAACTACCGGCTGAGCCCACTGTAGGCAGAATCACCCCTGGGCAGGTGGTCCTTGCTGTATTAATAAAGTAAACCAAGCGAGTTATGAGAGGAAGCCAATGGGGAGTGTCACTCAGTACCTCTGCGTTTCTGCTTAGCTGTCCTGACTTCCCTCAAGATAGGCTGTAATTTGCCTTTGGGCACAATGTCCATCCCAATAGAAAACCAATTAGAATAACCGACAAACAGGTTTAGTTTATGTGGTGCTGGGGACCAAGTCTAGAGCTTCCTGTATGCTAGGCAAACACTTACAAATAATCTATAATCCCAGACATGTCTGCCCTCCCTCCCTCCTTCTTTCCTTTTCATTTTTTATAGATTATTTTATTTTTAATGTATGTACAGGTGTATATAGGTGCTTTGGAGGTCAGAAACACTGGATTCCCTAGAGCTGGATTTACAGGACTTGTAAGCCACCCAATTTGAATGCTAGGAAGCTAACTTGGGTCCTCTGCAAGAGCAGCAAGCCCTTTTGACTACTGAGCCATTTCTCTGGGCAGCCAGCCTTTTACTTTTGTTTTGATTTTCTTGAGACAGGGTCACACATTGCAGCCCAGGCTGGCCAGAAACTCACCATGTAGCCCAGGATGGTCTCAACTTTGTGGTGTGGTGGTCCTCCTATCTCAGCCTCCAGGATGCCAGGGTTACAGTATGAACCACCTCACCCAACTTCAGTGCTTGCTTATCCGCATATTCCCAGAAATGCTAACAGTAATGGTAAGAAAGTATGTCCCCTGATGCATCTGCCAGACTCATATCATTCATTGCCAAGCCTCAGTTTTTCTTATTTTTGGCCCAGCATCTCACTCCTTGTCACAAAAGATTGAAGCACCAAAACCAGGCATGGTGGTTCCTTAGCACTGGGGAAGGGGTGGTTGTGAGAGTATGAGAGAGCAACCAAAGAAGGAGGCTCATGAGTTCAAGGCCACTCTGGGCTACATAGTGAGGCCTTGTCTATAAAAGATCACACTGGATGTACGAGGCGTCACATATGGAAGGATCCCTGATCCGGGGATTACCTGTCAGCCCAGAACTCCATGGCGGTTGCTCATTCTCTGATCTCTACATGGCTTGGCAGCCAACGGGGAAAATAGCTTTTCCTCACAGAGCTAAATCAATGTACACATGATGCATAAACCTATCAATGACTCACACAGGTTTGTCATTTCCCTTTGTCGTGGTGGCTTTCTTGTTCTTCCGTTTCTAGATTGCTGGGGTAGACACTGCAGACCACTTAACCCACGGCCCCTATTTATTTCCAGGGGAATGAAAAAAAAAACCAATTACTCATCAAAATGAGAGAAAAGGCTGCCTTGGTTGGGAGCCACCGGGGAGCAGGCAGACAGGACAGGACTGATGGTTCGTTTCTGAATGTGTGGCGGTAGACAAACTCTAAACTCAGTGACTGGGCCAAGAAGCAGAGACAGCTGTCAGATGATTGGGAGCCTCTCCTGTGTGTGTGACTGTGGTGGGTTCTGGGGCTCAATTTAAAGAGCAGATGGAGAACCCTGGAAAGCAGATTCCTAGTGTCCTGTGTGCCATGTTCAAGGGCCATTAGCTGTAAGCACTAAGGTCAGCTGGAGTTTTCAGTCCTCTAGCTGAAAGACTTGGTGTGTGAATCTTGTTTCCCATGGGCCTATGGTAGGGTTGAATTCTTCCATGGCAGATTTTGCACTCTGGTAAAGGTAGTTTATCCTCTCCATTTGGTTGTTGTTTTGGTGTTGTTTGTTTGTTCTTATTTGCTAGTCTTGCTGTTCTTCTCTTGTTTCATTTTGTTGTGAGACAGGGTCTCAAGTATCTCAGGCTACCTTCAAAGTTCTTATGTAGCTGAGGATGACCTTGAACTTCTGATCCTCTAGCCTCCAACTCCCCACTGCTGGAGTTACAGGCATGTACCACATGCACCACCATGCCTGATTTATGCAGTCCCGGGGATGGAACCCAAGATTCATGCATGCCAGGCAAGCACTCTACCCACTGAGCTCCATTCACACCCCCCATTCCCACCTTTTTAAGGTGATACAGCTAAGCTATGGGCACACCACCGGCATGTAAGCTAGGGGAGCTGTGTCCCAGGAGAAGAAAAGGCTGGATCCTGATCTGCCTCTGCATTCTGGCCTGCTGCTTCTGCAACCGTTGGCAGGCACCTGGCCAGCACTGTGAGAAGGGCTTGTTAAACTGGCCTGGGAAGGAAGTCATGCAGTGATTCCCTCGATCCAGTAGCCATTTATCATAGTCTGGGGTGGAGATGAGATGGGGGAGGAGAAGATGCCTTGGAGAAAATGCCATCTAAATGCCCTTCATGATACTCTCACAGCCGTTCCCACCATGTTTTATTGATATATTTATTCATTCATTCATGTGAAGTGATGGATGGAACTCAGGACTTTGAGCAAGCTGAGCAAGTGTTCAACCTGAGATACACTCAAGCCCACTGGGAATTCTAGGCAGGTGCTCTACCACTGAGCCACACCCCAGCCCCTCACTGGGGGATTCTAGGCAGGGGCTCTACCACTGAGCCACACCCCCAGATCTCACTGGGGGATTCTAGGCAGGAGCTCTACCTCTGAGCCACACCTCAGTCCCTCACTGGGGGATTCTAGGCAGGTGCTCTACCACTGAGCCACACCCCAGCCCCTCACTGGGGGGTTCTAGGCAGGGGCTCTACCACTGAGCCACACCCCAGCCCCTCACTGGGGGATTCTAGGCAGGTGCTCTATCACTCACCCACACCCCCAGCCCCTCACTGGGGGATTCAAGGCAGGTGCTCTACCACTGAGCCACAACCCCAGCCCCTCACTGGGGGATTCTAGGCAGGTTCTTTACCACTGAGCCACACCCCAGCCCCTCACTGACAGATTCAAAGCAAGAGCTCTAGTACTAAAGCATGCTCCTGAGTCCTTAACTTCCTTCCCCTTTTTGAAATAAGGTTTAACTGTAAAAGAAAATATGGCTTAGAATTGACTCTTAGCCTAAGCAGACTTGAACTTGTGATTTATAATATATAATATAAATTCTGTTATAATAGGCATGTGTCATGTCAGCATGCCCACCCACACCATTTATTTTAATAGTAGCATTGTAAACATTCTCTTGATCATCTTTGTCTCTCTCTGTGTTTCTGAATTTCTCTCTCTCTCTTATGCTTGCATATGTGTGGAATGTGTGGAGGGGTATGTGTTGGGGGCTGAGTATGTGTATTCATAAATCTTACATTCACATAGAGGTCAGAGATCAACCTTAGCTGACATTTTTAGGCACTGTGCTCTTGTTGCTTTGGGATATGGTCTCTCACTGGCCTGGAACTCATGAAGTAATCTAGGCTGGTTGGCTACTGTGCTCCAGGGATACAGCATGACCCACCACACCCAACTTTCTACATGGGTGCTGGGGATAAAACTCGGGTCCTTCTATTCATTAGGCACCTGCTTTACCCCACCAAGCCAGCTCCCCAGGTCCACTGTGAGCTTTTTAAATCAGTGGTTATATATTCTTCTATTATGAGCATTCCCAATCCCTTTTTCTGCGAGAACCCTGCAAGGACTGAGGAGTAGAAAGACACGAGGGTGTTGTTAATGAACCAAGGCAGAATATAAAAGTGATTAGTAGAAGGGTCAGCAAGAAGGCTCCGTGGTGCCTGCTGCCAATCTGAGGACCTGAGTTCAACCATCTGCCTCTACATGGAGAGAACTGAGTCCTGTAAGGTCGTTTCTCTTACCTTCACACATGTGCTGTGGCATTTGCATGCCCCCCCCTTGATAAAGGATTAGATAAACAGACTCCTATACCCACAGTTTTCTTGACCTCACCCTGCCTCTGCTGCATTCATCATTCTAACCAAAACTCTGAGGATGATTACACAAGGGGCTGGAGAGATGGCTAGGAGTTCTTGCTGCTCTTGCATCCATCTGAGTTTGGCTCCTAGCACCCATACCAGGTAACTCAGTACTGCCTGCAATTTCATCTCCACGGGATCTGATGTCCTCTTCTGGTGTCTGTAGACATCTCTCATATGCACACATACCACTGTACAATCACACAAACACATACTCATAAATTTTTAAAAAAATCTTTTAAAACAGAACTATAAGAATATGAATTTTCTACTAACTTAAAGTATGGTATGGGGAAAACATGGAAACAGCAGAGGAATATGTCTGGTGAAGATCCAGGAATTTGTTGTAAAGCTTAATTTGGAGAAACAATAGCTGTTAAAGCTGATGTTAGAAATCCATGTGGTAACCACTATGGAAATCAGTCTGTCCATATGTTAGAAAACTTGTAATAGCACTACCTCAAGATTCAGCCATACCACTTCTGGGTATACATCCTGAAGTTTCCTCACCAAAACACAAGGACATCTCCTCAACTATGATCATTGCAGCTTTATTTGCAATAGGTAGAAACTGGAAACAACTCAGATATCCCTCAACCGACGAATGGATAAAAAAAACCAAAAACTAGTACATTTACACAATGGAATACTACTCAGCTATCAGAAACAAGAAAATCATGCAATTTGCTGCCAAATGGATGGAACTAGAGAAGTTCATACAGACCCAGAAAGATGCACATGGCATGTATCCACTTATAACTTATAGGCATATAGTACAGGATAACTATCCTGTAACCAACAGACCAAAAGGAACAGGAACATTGACTTTGATACCTGTTAGTGGGACACTTTGCCCTAGTGGAGCTCCATGTATGTCCCCTGTGTAAGAGGAAGCTCTTAGCCCTCATATGACTGCTGAACTGAGGTAGACTGAGATGTGGGGACTCCCCCACACCAGAGGAGTAGGATAGATGGGAGAAGGGGTAGAGGGTGGGAAGGTGGGACCGAGAAGGGTGGAGGGAGGGGGCGGTGATGGAGATGTAACTTGATGTAATAAATAAACATATTAAAAATAAAAAAAAGAAATCCATGTGGTAGCACATGCATATAATCCCAGCTCTCAGGAGACAGGAACAGGAGGCTACCCAATTTGAAGCCAGTTTGGATAACATAGCAAGATACTGTCTCCAGCAGCAGCATCAATAACAAAAATACAAACAAATAAACAAGTCCATATCAAACCAACCAAACAAACAAACAAAAAAACAAAAGAACCTAAAATCAATCCAGAAATTGTGGTCAAAGGCAGGAGGGCCGGGAGTTCAAAGTCAGCCTGGGATATGTAGCAAGATCCTGCTTCCAGAAAGACAAACAGGGCTGGCAACATGTCTCCACAGGTAAGGATGCCTGGCACAAATCTTGATAATCTGAGTGTGTTTCTTAGGATTCACATGGTAGAAAGAGAACTGACCCCTGAAAGTTTTCCTCTGACCTTGGAATGTGTACCAAGGCATGTGTACAAACAAATAGCACATAGTAATAAAATTCCAAAATAAATGTTCTGATTTTAAAAAAGAAAAAATAATATAACAAAACAAAACCCCTAAGCCTATAAGCAAACATCTATGTAAAATTGGAAGGAACCTCTGTTCCTTCCTGGCTACCTAAATAAAATCAGAGCTGGAGAGGTGGGTCAATGATTAGGAGTAAGGGTCTCAGAATCCTCTCTGGGATGCTCTCAATTGCCTGTCATGTCAGCTCCAGAAGGTCAGATGCCCTCTTCTGACCTGTGTGAGCCCCTGCATGCACAGGCATAGAGGCATGCGCAGATATACACATATACGTGAATTTTAAAAGATCAGAAATAGGACTTATGAATAATCACTCTTGTTTCCTGTTCCTTAAATGATGTTAATATTTCAGGAGAAAACACTATTTTGGGGACTGATGGTTCTAAATTTTCTTCTTTCTCCTTGTGCATCATAGAAAGGACAAAGGAATGGCTTCAGTGCTGTATCTTTGGTACTGTAGGAGTTTGTTTGCACAGGAATGTTTTTTTCTTTGCAGTTTTCTTCACTGTGGCTGTAGGAACCATGTAGGAAAATTACCTCTGCCCCAAGAGCTAAGCGCGATGGATGGAATTCTTCAACAGTTGAGCCAAATGGTCTTCAAGTTTTGGTGTGGCTCAGAACTGTCTAGGGAACTTGTTAAAAATAGAGATGCCTAGGCCCCTTGCACAGATTCAGAGCCAGCAAATTGGGTGTGTTTTTTTAATGGACTCCCTGGATGTTCTTCCAACTGGTCAAAACTGAAAATCAATGCTGTTTACAGAACCTGGAGTTCTGTGAACTTTGCCATGCTGTGTGCCCACCTGCCAGAGCTCTCTTGCTCTTTTAAGATTTGCTTTATAAGGGGCCAGGGAGACAAGTCAGTGGGTGTCTTTGTTAGGGTTTCTATTGCTGTGAAGAGGCACTATGACCATGGCAACTCTTAGAAAGGAAAAATTTTAATAAACCTTATGGTTCAGAGGTTTAATCCATTGTCATTATGGTGGGAAGCATAGTAGCATGCTGGCAGACATGGTACTGGGGAGGTAGCTGAGAGTTCTACATCTGGATTGTCAGGCAGCAGGAAGAGGCAGTGACATTGGGCCTGGCTTGAGCATCTGAAACCTCAAAGCCCCACCCTCAATGACATACTTCCTCCAACAAGGCCAGACCTCCTAATAGTGCCACTCCTTATGGGCCTATGGGGAACACTTTCGTGCAAACCACCACAGTAGGTAAGAATGCTTGTTGTATAAGTCCGAGGATTAAGTTCAGATCCTAGCATCCATTTAAAAAGCCAGGTGTGGTATTTTTTCACCTGTTTGTAAGCTCCAGGAACCCCCTATTACAACCTCTTCAGTGTTGGGGACAGTATGATGGGAGGTGGAGACAAGAGGATCACTGTGGTGCACTGGTCACCAGCCTAGTTTCAGGGCCAGTGAGAGACCATATCTCAAAGGGAATAAGGTGGAGAAGGTCAAAGCAAGACACCAAGGTCCTCCTGTGGTCACGTGTACTCAAACATGTACCATACACCCACAACAGCATGCTTATCATGTTGATCGCTCGTGGGAGGACCCCACCTCAAATAAACACACAGAACAATAGTCTGTTGGTCAGTAAGTGCAAAAACACTTCCCCCATGTCTTAGGGGTTAGCAGATTACTACTATGTAGTACACATTAAACACCAGGAAGGTACGTATTTATGTTTGGTAAGATGTAAACACTTTTTCCCCTGTGGCTAGGTAGAAAGGTGTATTAGGCTCTTGACTGGAACTGGTCTCATTTCTCACTGTACATTCCTCTTCCCAGGATGTCTGTCTGCATTGTGTCTACATGAGGCTGCTGGTTCAGTTGTTTCACTGAATCCACCAGTTGAAGGTGTGTGCGCCAGAAACCAGGCATATGGAGGTGTGTGAGGTATTGTCAAAGTTTGAGAGCAACCTGAGGTACAGTGTTCCAAAGCAGCTTGGTGATAGCATGAGATGGTGTGTGACCAAGAAACTATCTGCAATTGATAGCTACTGGAAGAGAGGAAAAATGAATCAGTTTTCTCCAGTGGATTCTCATTGGGTTTGTTAAACATATTTCAGGGCAGGCCCAATGACCAGGAGTATTTGGCCAACACAAAATGAACTCGACGATATTTTTGTCTCACTTCGCTTTATTTGGGCTTTTCTTATTGTTTTTTGATTGTTTATTTTGATTTTCATCTTTGTGTTTTTGTGAGAGTGTGTTTCTTGTTTTGTTTTGTGTATTTGTTTCAGAGAGAGAGAGAGAAAAGAACATAAAGTTGGGTGGGGAGGAGGACGGGGAGGCTCTGAGAGACATTAGGGGAGGGGAAGCACAATAAAAATGTATTGCATAAAAATTGATTTCAATAAAAGGGAAAGAAGGATTTATGTTTTAAATGTGTGTGTGTGTGTGTGCACTGTGTGTGTGTGTGTGTGAGTGTGTGGTGTGTGTGTGTGTCTGTGTGTGTGTGTGTCTGTGTGTGTGTGTGTGTGTGTGTGCACTGTGTGTGTGTGTGTGTGCACTGTGTGTGTGTGTGCACTGTGTGTGTGTGTGCACTGTGTGTGTGTGTGTGTGTGTGTGTGAGTGTGTGGTGTGTGTGTGTGTGTCTGTGTGTGTGTGTGTCTGTGTGTGTGTGTGTGTGTGTGTGTGTGTGTGTGTTTACGCATAAGTGCACTGCTCACAGATTCCACAAGAGGACATCAGACTCTCTGAAGATGGAGTTTCAGGCATTTGTGAGCTGCTGTATGTGAATGCTGAGGAAACAACTCAGGTCTTCTGCAAACACCGTAAGATTTAACTGGTGGGCCATTGCTGCACTTTTTATTCTTTAATTGTGTGTATGCATGTGGATGGGGAGGGCATGAACATGTGAGTGTAGGAGCCTGTTGTATCTAGAAGAGGGTATTGGATCTCCTGGAGATGGACTGAGACTTAATTGTGAGCCACCAGATGTGGGTGTTGGGAACAGAACTTGGGTTCTCTGCTAGAGCATCAAGTGCTCTTAATTAATGAGCCATGTCTCCAGTCCACAAATTTGTATGTGTGCACGAGCGTGTGTGTGTGTGTGTGTGTGTGTGTGTGTGTGTGTGTGTGTGTGTACCCATGTATTCGTGTATGTGCATGTGTTCACGCATTTATTTATGTGTGTGAAGATGCGCATGCGTGCATAGGGATGCACATGCATGTGCACGTTGAGGCCAGAAGTCAGTCTCTGTTTTTCCTTTGGAGCCATCCACCTCCTTTGAGACAGGGAGTTGGGGCTGGCCTGTGAGGTCTACAGATCCTCCTGTCTCCATTCCTACAGTTGCTGGTATTCCAAGCACATACCCCACCTTGATTTTTTTTTTTTTAATGTGGCATCTGGAGTTAGCATGAAGGTCTTTATGCTTACAAGGCAGGCACTTTACTGACTCAGCTCTCTCCCAGCCCGGCTTTGGCTCTTTGGTGTCTGTGAGAGAAGAGTCCACCAGACAGTCCTTGCTCCTGCCACTTGCCACCTGCTGCTTGGGAAAATCAGAGGTGAAACCTCTGACAGTATTGTCAGTGTGAGTCAGCAGGCTGTTCCGGCACAGCCAAATGAGAGGACTGAAGGGTGTAATTTGCTGGAACATGCACACCCTCCCATAGAATAATTACATTGCAACCCACACACTTCTGGGGGCCCAGAATTCATCTCGAACCAAACACTTTTCTTTGTCATCTTCTGTCTTAAGAACGACAGCTGCTCCATAGGCAGGAATGAGGGGCTGTGAGCAGAGGGGTTGGTGTGAATGGAAAATCAAACGATGGAAGGAAGCCAATGCTTTCATTACCCAAAGGCGTCCCCATCCCTCCTCTGTGATGAGATGCCCATAGGATTCATTACTTTGGATTTGGATACAAGCCAAAACAGGAGATAGCCCCAGCGATGTGTCTTTAGTCCCATCCTCAAATAGAGCAGACCTTTATCTCCAACATCCTATCTCCAACCTGAATTTGGATCAAGGGTCCCCTAGCTTTTGTTTGTGTCTCTAACATTCTAAATTATCAGAGATGTGTGTGTGTGTGTGTGTGTGTGTGTGTGTGTGTGTGTGTGTCTTAGTCAGTGTTCTATTGTTATGAGAGACACCATGACATTTAATTGGGGGAGGGCTTGTTTACAGTTTCAGAGGTTTAGCCCATTATCATCATGGTGGGGAACATGGCAAAACACATGGCACTGGAGCAGTAGCTGAGAGCTACATCTTGATCTGCCTGCTTCAGGCAAAGAGACACAGACAGAAGGCCTGGCATGGGCTTTTGGAACCTCCAAGCCCACCTCCAGTAACACACCTCCTCCGTGTGTATCTCCTAATCTTTCCAAAGGGGACCATTCTCAGTCAAACCACCACTGTGTGTGTGTGTGTGTGTGTGTGTGTGTGTGTGTGTGTGTGTGTGTAGTGTGTGTATGTAGTATATGCACACATGGTTGGGGTGGGTGGATGCATGCAGTCATACATGTGTGAAGTAAGTTTGTTCAGTATCCTGCTCTGTCAACCCTCCACCTTGACCCTTGCTACTTACTTATCTTTCACTGTCAGTTGGGCACAGCCTGGTGTCATCGGAGAGAAGAATCTTAGTTGAGGGATTGCCTAGATCAGATTGTGGGCATGCCTGTGGGTCCCAGATCCAGTATGGGAAGCACCATTCCCTAGGCAGGTGGTCCTGCATTATGTAAGAAAACTGGTTAACCATAAGCCTGTAAGTGAGCCAGCAAGCAGCATCCTCCATGGTTCCAGTCCTAGCCCCCAAAGATATTTATCTAGTACATGGACCTCCATCCACCTTCTGGTTTCCTGTTTACATCTGATCCATCACTGCTGAGTCTATTCAGAGAGCATCCTTCATCTGCGCACAGCACCAAACTGTCCTAGAAGACTATGTCAATATTGTTGATAGTGTCTTTCTTTGTGTGTACATATTTTTAAAAGAGTGAGGTTAGATATATTGATATTTGTATGTGATTTCTTCCCCTGCTTTTATACTTAGAAAGGTCTCTTATAATCTCACGGGAGAGAATTGTGACCTTACAATTTCTTCCAATGGTTTCCTTCCTTTCTATTTAACCCTTTCTTATTTCTATAATATGTTTATCTTGGCAATATCTGAAGGGTTGACATGCCATTCTAATTACTTACTGAATTTTAATATCTACTTTGTATCTCTTTCAGGGTCTATTTTTTGCCTGTGTATATGACAGTGTGTGTATGTGTGTGTATGTGTGTGTGTGTGCATGTATACATGCCAGTGTACATGCATGTGTATATAAATATCCATGTAGGGGGTCAGAGGTCAGCATTGGGACTCTTCTCAATCACTTTTCACCTTAATTTTTTAAGATTAGACCTCTTAATGAACTCATATTTCATAGAGGTGGCCAACAAGCTACCAGGATTTCCCTGTCTACCCCACCCCTCCAACCTGGGGTTACAGACGCATACCACCATGTCCTTCTTTTATAGAGATGCTGGGAATCAGAACACAGGGCCTTGTGACTGAGCCATTTCCCTGGCTCAGTTGTAGATCACTTGTCTAGAATCTCACAGTTAGGCCAGAGTCTATCTGATTTTGTTTCATCCAATTAATTTTTTTCCGTTCTTATACCAGAAGCTAAAAGTGTGTGTCGTGTGTGTTTTTTCTCTAGCCCTCATTTGAAGCCAGTTATGTCAACAAATGTTTGCTGGCTTGATTTATCATTGAAGATGGGAGCAGTGGATGGACTCAGAGAGATTCTGCTAATGCTTATGCGCACCCAGGCAGGGTCTCTCTGTGTAATAGCCCTGGCTGTTAGAACTGGAACTCACGCTGTAGACCAGGCTGGCCTCGAACTCAGAGATCTGCCTGCCTCTGCCTCCCAAGTGCTGGGATTTAAAGGCATGCACTGCAACCATCGAGCTCTGCTTGAGTATTTTTAGACATTGACACTGAAAAAAATAAAACTAATTGTCACTCAATAAAACTATTTAATATGTAAAAAGAGGTTTGATGTGTATATTAATTAATTTTCTCATAGCTGTTATAAAATACCTGATAAAAATGACTTAAGGGAGGAAAGGTTTGTTCTGGAGTGCAGGCCATCATGGGGGCAGGATCTCAAAAAACGCAGCTGATCATATTTTATCAGCAGTTGGGAAGCAGAGAGAGAAAAATTCTGGTGCTCAGCTCAGCTCCTCTTTTTGCATGCAGTCTGGAACTCCAGGCCATACTCACTGGGTGGTTCATGCCAATCATTTTACCACTGAGCCACACATACCCCAGGCCCTCACTGTTAAAATTCTAGGCCAACTATCTACTGCTGAGCCATGCCCTCAGTCTCCCCTGGGGGATTCTAGGCAGGTGCTCTACCACTGAGTCTCACCCTCAGCCCCTCACTGAGGGATTCTAGGCAGGTGCTCTACCACTGAGTCTCACCCCCAGTCCCTCACTGGGGGATTCTAGGTAGGTGCTCTACCACTGAACCATACCCCAGCCCCTCACTGGAGGATTCTAGGCAGGTGCTCTACCACTGAGCCACACCCCAGCCCCTCACTGGGGTATTCTAGGCAGGTGCTCTACCACTGAGCCACACCCCAGCCCCTCACTGGGGGATTCTAGGCAGGCGCTCTACCACTGAGCCACACCCCAGCCCCTCACTGGGGGATTCTAGGCAGGTGCTCTACCACTGAGCCACACCCCAGCCCCTCACTGGGGGATTCTAGTTAGGTGCTCTACCACTGAGCCACACCCCCAGCCCCTCACTGGGGGATTCTAGGCAGGCAGGTGATCTACCACTGAGCCACACCCTAGCTCCTTACTGGGGGATTCTAGGCAGGTGCTCTACCACTGAGCCACACCCCCAGCCCCTCACTGGGGGATTCTAGACAGGTGCTCTGCTGCTAAGCCACGCCCCCAGGCTTGCTTTCAGCTTCTTGAACCACCAAGTTCATTTCCACCCCAAATCTTTGCTGTTTCCCTCTGTGTAGTGGTTCTGTACCATGTCTCCCAGAACTGTTCCCTTCTTGTCATTCAGAACTTGAGTCAACTGTCACCTTCTCAGACAGACCTACACTGACCCTCGGGCAAAGCATCCCTACCTCCATCCAGATGTCATTCTCTATACCGACTGTGTCTTTCAACGACTCAGTAATAATTTATCATCTGATTTTTGAAGGTTTTCGTTCAATGGTTGACATTCTACCTCTCTAAAATGTAATCTTTGCAGGGATAGTTTTGAAAAAGAAAAAAAAAATTGAACAATCTGACTCACATGAAAGTTAAAAGAATAGCACATTAGTTTTTATACCCTAACCTGATAGTGTGATATACCACCTTATACACATAGGTGGAGTTGTATGCATACTCCTATATATCTACACAGGCATAACCTTTCCCTAACCACCTGAAATAAACACGGGCAGCACAGTATTTCACCTTAAATACAGACTCTTACATTTCCCAAGACCAACATGTCTCTCATGTAATACCATCATATCATATCTTTTAGAATCTAACAGTTTCATAATTTCATCTATTATGCAGACCAAAATTCTCTTAGTGCCCTAAAAATGTCTCCCCCCCCCCCCTTTGGTCACTTTATACATTCCCCCAAGACCTGAGATCCATTGACAGCCACACTCTGTGCCCAGCTGTGGTGCCTCTTCAGTCTCTTGTTTACTTCACCCATTAAGGTTTCATGGACTTGACTCTTTCAAAGTGTCTGAATCCTTCAAAGCGTTTGAGGAGCCCATCTGTCCCGTAGAGTGTGTGACACTGTGAGTGTGCCTAAGCACTTCACTGTTGTATGTATACTTGCATATCTCCCCAAAAAGAGATAGAATATGTACATATAGAATATATGCATGTGTGTGTGTGTGTATGTGTGTGTTATTTGTGTATAGGGCACAACTGAGTGTTTGTATGTACGTATAGACCAGAGGTTGACCTTGGGTATCTTCCTTATTCTCCATCTTATATATCAAGGCAGGTTTTTCCCTGGACCTGGAGTTTGAATCTACCAGTTCAACTAGTCTAGCATGCTAGTTTGCTCCAGGATCTCCCATTTTCCTACAGAGCATTGGGATGATTGGAGCGGGGGATGCTGCCTGTAATCCCATCCTCCTGTGTTTTCTTGAATTCTGGGAATCCAAACTCTGGTACTTTACCCACTTACCCATCTCCCAGCCCCACTCACTCTCACTTTGTGCATATTCCTGTGCACACATGCACACTTTTCCCCTTGCAAAAGTTGCAGATAAAATGGCATTTCACTCCTGAATACCTTCTCTTCTGCTCCTTAAGAATAATGATACTGCTTCTGTCATGTAACACAACTGATGTCCTGTCTCTTAAGAAACCTAACGATTTCATAATTTCATCTATTATACATTCCAAATTCCTCTAAGTGTCCTAAAGATATCTTCTCTGTCAGTTTTGTTTTCCTTCCTGATCCACTAATGGCCACACTCTGCACTTGGTTATAATATCTCTTAAGTAAGACTAGCAGGCCAGCAAACTCGAAGGATCTGCCTGTCTGCCTTCCCAGAGCTAGCATTAGAGGGGCACACCGCCACACTCAGCTTTTCACATGGGTCCTGTGGGATCCTAACTGGTGTCTTCATGTTTGAGCTGCTAGCACTTTACTAAGTAAACCATTTCTCCAGGCCCTGTTTGCAGTTGTTTTAACACAGGGTCTTTGCTATGCGGCCTGGGCTGGCCTCAAACCCATGATCCTCTGTCCTCAGCCATCAGAGAGTTTAGATGCAGTAGTATGGTACAACGCTCATATGTGAAGCAGCTGTTTAAACTGTGTGCCGTGGGCTCCATAAGGCACAAGAGCTACAAGAAATGTAAAATGTGGGCTGGTGGGATGGCTCAGCAGGTAAGGACTCCTGGTGCCAAGCACAATGGCCTGAGTTCAATTCCTGTGACCTGCCTGGTGGTGGGAAAGAGAGACCTGACTCCCTAAAGTTGTTCTCTGACTTCTAATATGTGACAACACACATGCATATCCATATACACACTAAAGGTCAGAGAAGTAAAAGGACAGGACCATGCTGAGAGTGACCCAGTGGGTTGTAAAATTCTGTGACAGTTAGCTTTTTTCAATAGTTTATCTTATGTTCTGTTTTCATGTATGTCCATGTACCATGTGCTTGCCTGGTGCCCATGGTGGCCTGAAGAAGGTGTTGAATTCCATGAACTGAAGTTACAAACAGTTGTGAACCACCGCACAGTGCTGGGAACAGAACTTGAGTCCTCTGAAAGAGTAACACGTGCTCTTGACCACTGAGCCATCTCTCAAGCTCTTCTTAAAGTAAATTTCATTATCATCATCATAATTATCATTGAAGGGGTACACAGTTGCCACAGCATGTATGTGGAGACCAGATGACAACTTATGAAATCTGGTTCTCTCCTTCTATCGTGTGGGTACCAAAGATTGAAATCAGTTCATCATTCTTATGCACTGAGCCACCTCGCCAGCCTACATTTTTGTAATTACAGGAAGAAAGTATTATAAACCAAGTTTCAGGGTTGTATGGAAAGTTTGGGGTAGGAGTGGGGGGCTATTAGATAATCACCCTACAGTGGAAGGCTGTCCCTCATAGCAATAACCTTTCACATGTGAGTCAGACTTGGTCCCTGGGAGAAGCGTAGAACTGTCTCCTTCCAAAGACCAGACTCCCAACGCTGCTCATTTCTGATTTGCTACTGAACTGTCACCTTGGCATTGCCAAGCTCAGAACTGAAGATTCCCCATGCTTGTTGGAAGTGTTTTAATCTAAGGATTGTTCTGTGGCCTTGGCTAGAATGACTAAATGCAGCATAAGGGAACGAAGTACCTGTCTGAAGTGGTTTTTGATGTGTTTTGTTTTGTTTTCACTTAAACTTGTTCAGAGGTAAAATGTACTCATTTATAGAGGACCCTGCTTTTATAATGTGCCTGGACGGGAGGAGTTTGATGCTCTGGTTCCCCAAGTATTATCCCATAGAGAGGATTTCAAAGGTGCTGAATGGCAAGATCCACTTTAGAGCTACGAAGAGACTTCTGGCAATGGAGTCTGGGAAGGCTCCATTTTACATGGCCCTTCAGAAATCTTGGCTTAAAAGGTGGGAAAAATTGCATATCTTTATCTCCACTTCTCCTCATAAGGTACAATAAAACTATAGAAATGAGATTTTTAAAATATAATTTAGAGGGCTGGAGAGATGGCTCAGTGGTTGGGGAGCTCTCACTAACCTTCCAGAGAAAACGGGGTCAGTTCCTAGGACCCACATAGTAGCTCAAATTGTCTGTAACTTTAGTCCCAGGCTGTCCAGTGAGTCCAAGAAGAGGAGGTTCTTGCCCCCATGGGAACCAAGAATGCTTGTGGATCCATACACATAAAATTAAAAAAAAAACAAAAACAAAAATCACAATGTTTAAAAGAAGTATTTTAGGGGATAATGTACTACTAGCTTAGGGTGTAAGGTGTTTGTTTACACAAAGCACCAACCCCCAAGAGCCCAGATGACAGAGGAGAGAGCTGACCCCTGAAACTGTTCTCTGGTATTCACATGTCCCATGGCATGCACAGACATATATACATGCACACAAATAAATAAGTCTAATAAAAATTACTTGAAATGTATTCAGAATCTCTTTTCTATCTAACATTGTATAGGAAACACACACAGAGATGGGGAAGGGAGAGAGGAAGAGAGAAAATAGATAGTAATACCCCATAACTATAACATAAACCACATATAACTCATATGCATGCCCTGAGTTAGTAGGATTAAGCCCAGAGCCTTGGAAATGCTAGCCACTCTACCACTGAGCTACATCCTCAATTCCTGGATACTTTAACTTTTTAGTACTGCTTATCTATCTATCTATCTATCTATCTATCTATCTATCTATCTATCTATCTATCTGTGTGTGTACATGTTCACATGCATGTGTGTGTGCTATTTAAAGAAATAATATAAAAGAATATTTCATATTAATAAAATAAAATCAAGGTTCTAGAGTCAGGTCTCAAGGGACTAGAGAGTGTGCTGTTTTTGCAGATGATTTGTGTTCAGTTTCCATAACCTACATCAGTAAACTCACAACTGCTTGTAACTCCACTCCCACTTGTACCCAACGCCCTCTTCTGGCCTCTGACGGTACCTGTACAAATATATGCACATACACACATGTTCATAATTGAAAACACTTTTAATAAAATAAAAACAGATCGCAAACAGTGTAACTGGAAAGGCTTGCCACATGCTTGTAATGATTCTTTCATTTGGAGACTTATTTACCAACAGTCTTAAGAGCCAAGACTCTGCTATGGCGAAGAACAGGGAGGCTAGTTACAAAACCAAAGCAATTGGTTTTGTGTTCCTGGACCTCACGGTTTAGTGGAAGAGGCTGACTCTGGGTCAACAGAAATCTTTCAAGTTGCTAAGTGAGATGACAGGGTTACTCTAAGCTCCAGGGAACAGAGGAGAGGGTGACAGGAGGCTGGAGACTGGTTGGGAGATACTTTCAGTGGCATGTCACTCAAATCAGGAATGGAGGGGTGAAGAGTTACAGAGAGTCAGGGGAGGAAGTGAGGGGATAGCACAGAGAAAGGTCTGTGAATTGAAAAGAAAAGGCCAGAAACAACTTGCAGAATCTGAGAGACATAATAACTCCATATTATAGGAGGATAACAATAACACAGAAGGTGGAACATGAGGCTGCAGAAGGAGGGGTCTGTTTCAGAAGGTCAAGTCCTGGATTTGGTCACTGTTCTAAGGGAGCAAAGCTAGTCATGTTTGGTTTTGCCCCTTCGGTTATTCCATGAAAAGTAGGCTGACAGCTATATTAGTTAATTTTCTATTGCCATGATAAGACACCAAGGCAACTTATAGAAAAAAAAAAAAGGTCATTTGGGGCTCACAGAGTCAGAGAGTAAGTACATGTACATCATGACAGGGAGAAGTATGCATGACAGTAGGCAGACAAGGCATTGGAGCAGTATCTGAGAGCTCACATCTTGAGACACAACCATGAGGCAGAGAGAGCACACTGGGAATGGCACGGGCTTTTGAAATCTCAATGTCTACGCCTGATGACTCACCTCCTAATCCTTCCCAAACAGTTTCACCAACTGGAGACCAAGCATTCAAATTCATGAACCCATGGTGGCCATTCTCAATCAAACTATCACAGTAGGGTACTAGTAAGAAGTGAAGGGATGGTGACCAGCGGCTATAGGTATCCAGCTGAGGGATGACAGTGTCAGAAAGCATGGAGATGGAGAGCCACTTTTATGGATCAAGACTTAAAAGCAGCAGGACTTGGGATGGATTTGATGTCTCTGGGAGCCACTGGGCAGATGAGGACAAGAAATCTATAGATTTGAGACTCTGTCTTGGACATGTAGGTGGATGAGTGGTCTCTAGAAAGGCAGGAAAAGCTAGAACCAAAAAAAAAGTTATCTACAGAGGGGACAGAGGATGTTGCTTGTGACATGTTCCCTTGAGCATATGAGAGTTAAGTGTATTTTGAGAAGGTCCAGCTAAGAAAAGCCTTCTGTGTCCTTTGCCCAACTGCTTAGAAGAATGGACACCAAGATGAAGTCTTTCTTGTTAGTTGGAGGCAAAATCAGAGCTGGGAAGTTCCAGGGGCTGGGGGTGGGCTCCTGCCAGCCTTCATCATGTGAGTAATTTCTCAAAGCTCAAAGGATTCTCTTTTCATTCTTATGCATCATGCGTTTTTCATACTTCAAGCATATGCATAGGCAGGTGTAATGAAGTTTATGCTTGACGTTGTTTTGTGTGTGTGCGCGCATTGGGCATGCATGGGCAGATGCATGAACATATGTGTGTCTGTCCATTGCAGTCCAAAGGGTATTGTTGAGTGTCTTCATCACCTGATACGAGGACTCTTACCTAACCTTGGATTTGCTGATTTGGCTGAGTTAGCTGTCAAAAAACACCAGGAAACCCTCCTATCTCTGTTTACCCAGCACTGAGATTATACATCCCTGCTGTTGCACCCACCCACCCATCCATCCATCCATCCATCCATTTATTTATGTATGTATTTAGTTATTTAATATATTTTAATAGCTAATTCATATTGATTGTCACGTTGACAGGATCTAGAATCCCCTAGGAGATTATGCCTGTGAGGGAATGTCTACATTGAACTAACTAAGAAGGGAAGGGCCACCATAAATGTGGGTGGCACCATTCCCTTGGCTGGGGTCTGCAGCTGAATTAAAAGGAGAAGGCAAGTTGAGCAGTATCATTCATCTCCCTTTGCTTCCTGACTGTGAATGCCATGTGCTTGACTGCTTTGTGCTTTGTGACTTTTCTACAATGATAGACTGCACTCCCAGTCTGTGAGCACAAGCAACCCCTCTTCCACCCCCTCCTTTTTTTTGTGGAGTAGCTTATCATAGACAGGAAATTTTCTAAGCACATATCAAATTGAAAATATCATGACCATAAAATTCCACTTCTAGAAATTCCACCCAGTTTAAATGCATCCTTATGTGTACTGAAAGCCATGAAGAATGATAGTCCTGACAGTATTACTCAGGCAGCATATGCCACCAATAATGGAGCAATAACTCTAGTACGTGAAATTTTTTAAAAGATCTCACAAACCCAAAGGAAAATGCAACAGAAATATGGAGATAAAATTTAGGCAGTCACTGTACAAAAGAAGATTCCCTGATGACTAATAAGTATTTGAAAAGGTGCTAATGCCAATATTCATCAGACAAATGCAAAGTAAATCAGAATTCAAAAACCTCATACATCCATCTGAATGGTCAAAAACAAATAAAATGTGTCTGGGAGATGACTCAGTCAATAGAGTACTTGCTGGGCAAGCATGAGCATCTGAATGCAGATTCCTAGTATCCATGTAAGAAGCCCAGTGTGGTACTGCATGCCTGCAATGGGGTGCCAGGGAGATAGAGGCAAGAGGGTCTCTGGGACTTGCTGGTCAGAAAGGTTCAGTGTGAGAACCTATCTAGGAAAATTAGATGGAGAACAATTGAGGGAAACATCCAGTGTTAACCTCTGGCACGTGCACGCACACACGCACACACTCATGGAACAAATATAAAGGTGCTCTCTCAGATTCTGCTGCTGGCAAAGACTAGGCACAATCACAGCTCTCACGCATTGGCAGCATTGCCAGCATTACCGGCAAGAGTAAAGCTTTTGTGACGCTGTTGGGCACGTTCGTTCGTCTAAGTTTCAATATTTAAATGTATGTGATCTCCACATCCCAGTAGTTCCACTAGTACACATGCTTAAAAGAAATGTGGACAGGGCCGCAGATGTACATGTGTTTGTTCAGCATGCTTGAAACACTGGTTCTGTCCCCAGTACTATATTAACTGGGCTTGGTGTTGCATGCCTATAATCCCAGGATTTGGGAGGTAAAAGCAAAAGGATCAGTAGTTCAAGGTCATCCTTGGCTTCACAGTAATTTGGAAGTTGGTGAAACTTGCCTGGGTACGTGAAACTTAGTCTGAAAGAAAAAAAGAAAGAAAGAAAGAAAGAAAGAAAGAAAGAAAGAAAGAAAGAAAGAAAAGAAGGGAGGGAGGGAAGGAAGGAAGGAAGGAAGGAAGGAAGGAAGGAAGGAAGGAAAGAAGGAAGGTAAAAGCACATTCCTCAAAAGACTTCATGACACTTAGTGTGACATCTGTAAGCTTAACATAGACAATGCAAAGGAGGGGGCAGCTGGAGACATGCAGTTGGATAGAACACAATAACTGTGGGAACATGTGGTAAAGGAGAGGTAATTATACCACAACAGACGGGAAACAGTGAGACAGGAAGTGACTCAGGAATATACCTGCAAAAAACTTACCTCCAGCAATCTACTTCCAGCTAGGCTTTCCCGACCAAGTTTTCAGAACCTTCCCAAATAGCCCCATCATCCAAACATTTAACACACATGCCTATAGGGGGACATTTCATGTTCAAACCATAATGATATTCTAGTAGAAATTTCTATAATAGTCCAAAAGGGGACTCCCCAAGCCCATTAGTGAGAAATCGTGACATAGGCATCATGGGCAAACTCTGTATCATAGTTTCTCTCCCTGTTGCCATGATAAAATACCCTGGGAAAAACTGCTTAAGGAAAGAAGGGTTTCTTTTGGCTCACAGTTCAAGGTACAGCCTGTTGTGGCAGGGAAGTCAAGACTGGAGAAGCTACAAGAAAAAACTGATGAATACTGACTGACTCTCACCTCATGGTCTTCATTTTATACAGTCCAGCATCCCCTGACTAGGAAATGGTCCTGCCCACAATCATGATAAGTCTTTCTTTTTTTTTTTAATAATTTATTTTTTATTTCTTCAAGTTACATCTCAATCACAATCCCCTCCCTACTCCCCCCTCCAGTCCCACCCTTCCACCCTCCTCCCCCTCAGCCCCACCATCCTCTTCCCTTCTTTTTTTTTTTTTTTTTTTAGTTTAAGGTATTTATTTTTCCCCCCAACAGCTCTCCCTTTCAGTCCAAATAATGGTTCTTTTTCTTATAACTATAAATACAATACAAAACAACAGAAATAAATAGGCCACAATTATAAGAGTTATATGGCTTAGCATACATTCCCAATGTCCAGTCCATATGTATTTGGCACCTGACTTTAACATTCTACTATCTAGCCATCTCCATGAGTTTAAAGTTTTATATC
>CAJQZJ010037421.1:174942-188546 GCA_907164525.1 Lophiomys imhausi
CTATCTATCTATCTATCTATCTATCTATCTATCTATCTATCTATCTATCTGTTTATCATATATCTATCATCCATCATGTCAGTCTATTATAGTCCATCATCTATCGATCCATCTTCTATTATGCCTATTATCTATTAACATTTAGCATACATATATAATCTATATAGATGAATAAATGGATGGATGCATAGATGATGATATATAAATACATAGATAAAGATGAATAGAATATAGCTGCATAGATAGTAGGTAGAAGATGTTATATAGAGGACATACACACACAGAAAAAGAGAGAGGGGAAGAGAGAATAGATAAATCCATGAGTTCTCTGGCCAGTCAGTCTAGCCAAATCAGTGCACTCCAGGTTTAGCAAAAAGAACCTGTCTCAAACAATAAGGTGGAAAGAGACTAAGAAAAACCCTTGATGTCACCCTCCAGCCTCCACACCAAAAGGCAGAGGTACCGTCTCAAGTCTGGGCTGTTAACCAGGATAGAAAGAACAACATGAGATTGTGTACCGCAAGTAGATAACCTCATTCTCATCTCCTAATTTGAGAAATTCCTCAAGTGTCTCAGCCTCAAATTGAATAATTTTCCAATTTCCCTCTTAAGGTAATTTTTTAAACTACCAAGTTTTATAGGCTGGAGCATGTGAGAGGCTGACTACTATATGTCTTTTTAATTAGATCCTCTACATGATAATTAAAATCTCGCTCTGTATCCTAGCTACTCTTAAGCTCTGCAGTGATGCTCTTCTGGCTGGAAGTGAGTGAGCTGACCATCTGGAAGCAGTAAAATATCTTAACCTTAAAATGTGAACTATCAGTTAGAGATACCACAGATGAGAATTACTCGTCATTGCTTTAATGGGAGAACTGCCAGGGTTCCATCTTTCATTCTGTCTAATCAAGAAACTGCAGAGTCTCACAGTCGGAAGAAGGCTTCCAGAAGCCAAATGAGCCTTCTTCCTTCATCTCTGCAGAATGTGTCATGACCCACACTCCCCTCTGAGGGCCTTGGGGCCTGTTGTATTGCAGGGAAAAAATTCCAAGGATGTTCTTGGAAACATCTTCTAATTTTTTTTTTTTTTAATTTGGGAGTTGGAGATAACGCTCCAAAGCCTTGGAAGTATGTGAGGGAAAATTAGAATGGTTGGAAGCTTACAAATAATTGGAGCAGAGAGAAGGGCACATGAGGAAGATATTGAGTGAGAACAAATTATGAAAGACAGATGCCAAGGATGCAGAAGAGGATGGGTAATGAAGGAAAACTTTGGTGCGGTATCCAAGAGTTCTTAAAATGCAGCCTGGCGTAATGGCTCATGGTGATAATCCTAATGCTTGGTGTGGAGAAAAGACTATTATAAGAGGCTAGAAAATGGAGCAAAGGTCTCCCATTAGGGAATTTCTACAAGGTGGTCCAGGAATCATAACCTGTTAGCCAAAGAATGCTGTAACTTGTCACCACAAAACTCCAGCTCTGAGCCCTGTGATTGTAGCTTGACTCTGCTTCCCCAGCCCTGGGATAACACACCCATGCCCTCCTGCATATACCTGACTTTTATACAGGTGCTGGGGATCTGCATTGCAGGTCACTATCCTTACACAGTATCTCTCGTTCCTTTCTATTGATGAGATAAAATACTCCTACAGAAAGCAAGTTAAAGGAGATAGGGTTTGTTTTGGATTGTAGCTCCAGGAGGATAGAATCCACTATGATGGGGAAGACATGGCTACAGACAGAGGTGGCATGGTGACAGGAACAGGAAGCTGGCTGACCAACTGGCATCTACACTCAGGAAGTAGAGACAGAACAGGAATTGGAACCAGGCTATACAACATCTGAGTGGTGTACTTCCTCCAGCAAGGTTCTTCCTCCTAAAGGTTCCACATGATGGCTACCAACTGGGGACCCAACTAGACATACGCATGAGTCTGTGTAAGACATTTGTCATTCAAACCACAGCATGTAGTAAGTGCTTTACTGAATGAGCCATCTTCCCAGCCTTGCCATTGATACTTCCTGGCCTCTGAGCTTGGCATTCCATCTTCTGGTCTGCATTTTTTTCCATTTGTGGGTGTCCTAGGGCCAAGTACATAACTGTATTAGTTTTTTTTTTTTTCTTGTCTAGAAGACAAAATACCTGGCAGAAATGATTTAAGGGATGAGTGGTTTACTTTGGCTCACGGTTTCAGAGAGCTCAGTTTGTGGTGGGGAAGCCATGGGGGATGGAGTGTGTTGGTCTGTGGTAAGGTGAGCTTGAACTGTTTAGTTACATCATGGCAGCAGACAAGAAGCAGAGAAAGCCAGGCAGGAACCAGAAACAGATAACACCTTCAAGGCCCATTCCCAGCAACTTATTTCTACTGGCTAAAGCACAGTTTCAAAGCTTCTAGAACCTTCCAATACAGCACCACCAGCTGGAGACTGAACGTTCAAACATATGAGCCTGTGGGAGACATTTCATAATCATAACAGTGACCTTTATTAGTCTTATTTTACCGGTTTATAAATTCATGAGTTCATCTACAGAGTTTCTGGAGAATCCTGAGGCAGTGAGATTACCTGTTATTTGTGTGTGTGTGTGTGTGTGTGTGTGTGTGTGTGTGTGTGTGTGTGTGTATGTATTTTGCATACATATTTTTTAATGTGTGCACTTGAGTACATGTTCACAGCTGTTTGCATACACAAGGAGACCAGAAGTCTAAGTTGAGTGTCTTTCATCTCTATCATCCTGCACCTTACCTTTTGAGAGGTTCTATCACTGATACCTGAGCTCACCAATTCAGTCAGAATGCCTGGCTAGTGAGTCTCAGCGATCTTCATCGCCCCCTTCCAAGTGCTCACCATCATGTGGGTTTCTACTTTCTATCTGGGTGGTATGGATCTGAACTCAGTAGGCAGTTTACCTACTGGGCTAGCTCCCTCCCCCCAGTCCCCCGGGCTGTGGCTCTTGTTGTCTGTGGGGTTTTGACATGTACACCCATTCAAGGGCAGGGCAAAGCCTCCCCATTAAACAACTGAGAAGCATTCTACTGAAAGATCTTCTTCATAGACACTGGCTGCTCTGGCATTTTCTCCCTGGCACCCCAGCTCTGCAGCACAGGAGTGTTTTGCCACAGGAGCAATCATGTCTGCAGGAGGGCTGTGACCAGGAGTCCTTCTGGAGGGTGACTGAGACCTTTAGATTTAATGATTTATAGCCAAGGAGCTGCTGGTGTGTGATCGAGCGACCTTGAGTTGACACCCACACTTCCCTGTGGAACACTAGCAAGACTTCTTAAACCATCCTTCCTTGTTTTCTCTGCTTGGCACCTTGGTAGGAGGCTGGCAGCACAAAGAGCCCAACAACTCAACTGAGTCCCCATCCTGACTCTCCCTTTCAAGTTTCCAGTTGTCTGAAAAGTGTCTTTACCTTCTTCCTACACTTCCTCTCAACCCTTCTTCCCATCTAAACTTGACCCAGGGGATTAATTTAATTAGAATAAACTCCAGGTCTCTGAATATGTTAATCCTCTTCTCGAAGGCTGATGTTTCTACATCCTGCTGTCTTTTATAGCTCTGCTGAGTGCAATGAGCCTTAGCCAGAAGCTGAGGTAGGAGGCAGACATCTTCCTTGTTGCTCTGAGCTGGGGACTCATTTATTTAGTAGCAGGCCGGCTCCCTTTGATGAGGATAAATGGCCACAACTGCTGACCCACAACCTGTGGTGTCTTCAGACTCCTCCTGCAATGAGTGCATTATCTATTTCATAAAGGAGGGTGACTGTGAGGGAATAAGGCGTGGTTTCCTTTTGTGGGTGTCAGGCAGACTCTTCATTTTCTGGACTCAGTAGGACTTAAAAGGCTGCATATTGACTTGGGTCAAGGGATGTTTAATTCATTACCTGTGGGACTATAATAGACTCATATAGGTCCTGGTGGGAGTTGTAGGTGGCTAATAACTTCCTAGAATGCTCTTTACTTCTCAATTTCTCTTTGTTCCTGCCTGCCATGCACAGAAGTCAGAGCTGAAAGAAAAGGTAGATGAAATGGCACAACTTCTACAAGGTACACTGCTTCCCTCACTGCCCCTTCTGCCCTCTCACTGTGTAGCTGTTTGATTGAGAAATGACCCTCAGAAGCCCATGTACGTCAATTTTTGGTCTCTAGTGGATGATGCCGTTGAAGAAGGTTTTAGACCTTTAAGAAAGTGCTGTCATGGGGGAAGTACATCACTGTGGGTGGGCTTCAAAGGTGTATAGCCTGGTCCCAGTTCCCGATTCTCTCTCTTCCCTGAGTGTAGATGAAAATGTGATCATCATACTTCCTGCTCCTCCTGCCATGCCTTCCCCACCATTATGGACTCTAGCCCTCTGGAACCATAAGCTAAAATAAACCCTTTCTTTTCCCAGTTGCTTTTGGTCATGATGTTTTGTCACAGCAACAGAAAAGTAACTAATACACACTACATACACACACACACACACACTCCGCTGTAGGAAGGTGGCTTTTATTATTTTACATTCTAATTAATTTTACTGTACTTAATACCTCTACCTCCCTTCCAACCCATGTTCCTTCCAAGCCCCGAAACTGAGGTGGGAGAAAAAGAAGATTAGAGGTGAAAGGAACAGACACACACAGGTCTCTTAGAGCTATTTCCTGCTGTTAAGAGTCACAGGGTTCATTTTAGGGGTAATACCAAGCTCAGTAGTCAAGATATCCAGTAGTTCAGTAAACCAAAAAACCAGCAGACATGACGATTCAGCAGTGCTCTGGGGGAAGCATAAGCAGGGAGAGAAGTAATCTCTTCCTCTTTGAAATGCCCCCCTTCCTCTTGGGGCTCTGGCTTTTTATACCTCTCCCAAGTCCTCAGAGTTAAACTTCCTCCAGCCCTTCTAGATAGAGCAAGAAGCACATATAGATTATACTTGGGATTAAACAAAAACATTCTCATAACTCGCTTTTATTAATAAACAAAACTCTTACCACAATGCACAATGTACACACCCACCCACACACACACTACACACATGTACACACAATGTTGATCTTGTAGATTTGCTATTGTAACAGTTCTCCTGTGGACAAAACCTACTAAGCAACTACCTTATCCCCACCCCACCCCCTCACACCCCAATGACAATGTTTAGTATTTTCCTGCCCTGAGGTTAACCTTTGGTTTAAATGTGTGATATCTAAAAGTCAGCTGCTGGGGCAGGGTACCCTATTGTCTCCTGTGTAGCTAAACTAAAGCTTGTACTTTCCATATTTTGTTTCTCATAGAATAAACTCCTATCCAAATATTTTTTTAAAAATTCTTATGACTCAATGAAGTAATAGTTTATTGAAAAATAGAAATAAGGCCAGATGCAATTCCAGAACTATGAAGGCTGAAGCAGAGGCATCACACGTTTGAAAACAGCCTGGACTATGTAATGAGACCAATTCTAAAACAAAACAAAGGAAGAGAAGAAGGAAGGAAAGAAGGAAGAGGGGGAAAAAAAGGAAAGGAAAGCAGGAAGGAGATATTTGGGCAAATATTTCCTGGAAGGAGATTTTTTGAATGACCTAAAAACACACGAGTGTTTGCTATTATTCATTATCAGACAGAATGGAAATGAGCCAGGCATCGTGGTTGGCTTTTGTGATCCTGTACTGGGTAGTTTTATGACAACTTGACACAAACTAAAGTCATCTGAGAGGAGGGATCCTGGATTGAGAAAACGCCTCCATAAGATCAGGCTGCAGGCAAGTTTGTATGGCATTTTCTTTATTAGTGACTGGGGTGTGCCCATTGTGGGTGGTACCATCACTAGGCTAGTGGTCCTGGGTTCTAAAGGCTGAGCAAGCCAGGAGGAGGAAGTCAATAAGCAGCATTTCTCCGTGGCCTCTGCATCAGCTCCTGTTTCCAGGTTCCTGCCCTGCTTGAGTTCCTGCCCTGGCTTCCTTCAGTGACGGACTACAATATGGACGTATAAGTCAAATACATCCTTTCTTCCCCAACTTGATTTTTGGTCATGGTGTTTCAGCAAAACAATAAGAACCCTAACTAAGAAAAATTCATACTTGGTAGGCTGAGGCAAAAATCTTGCTTTAAGTTCAAGTCTAACTTGGGCCACAAAATGAGATCCCATCTAAAAACCACACTAACAATAAACCTACAAAAAGGAACCACTTTTTTACCCACAGTGATGGCTAAAATGAAAAAAAAAAAAACCACACACACAAGTCATATTGACAAAGATATAGAATAGTTTGGTGGTTTCTTATGAGGGAAAATGTGTTTACAACAACATCTTACTTCAGTTACATGCCTAGGTATGAACTCGTGACACACAAAAATATGTTCAAATAAAGGTTTGCCAGGATGGCAAGATGGGACAGTGAGTACAAATGCCACACACTATGCCTGACAATGCAGGTTTGATTCCCAGGACCCTCATGGTGGGAGGAGAGAACTGATTCCCATAAGTCGTCCTCTGACATATCTACACAATACAGTATATACATACACTTACACGTTTGCATTGTTACACACACACACAAGTAAATAAGATGTAATAAAAAATTTAGAGGAACAACAACAAAAAAGACTTTTCCATGAATGTTCTCAGAAGTTTTATTCATAACAGCAAAACAGACATCTCTAAGGTCCCCCAACACGACACTTAGGAGCAGGGCCTGCAGCTACTGAGCAACTTAATGAGACCCTGTCTTTTTAAAAAATTATTTATTTACTTTTATTTTATGTACATCAGTATTCTCTGTGCTTGTACATGTGTGTGAGTGTGTCAGATCCCCTGGAACTGGAGTTACAGACAGCTCTGAGCTGCCATGTGGGTGCTGGGAATTGAACCTAGAGACCCTGTCTTAAACAACAAGAGGATCAGGGGTATAGTTCAGTGGTATAGCATCAACCTCCACAGTATAAAAAATAGATTTAAAAAATTAAGTCTTAGTAAAGAAATTGGAATGTTTCCATGTGTTTTTTAAAATCAGAGAACAAAGAATGAATTATTGATACATCCTACAACATGAATTAATATCAAAACAGTTGTTTTATGTAAAAGAAAAGGTACATATTATATAATTTCATCTATATGCAAACCAAATCAGTTCGTTTCTGGAAATGGAATTTCTTGAGACCCAGTTACTAGGGTGCAGAAGGGAACTTTCTGAAATAATGAAAATTGTCTCTTTCAAGTGGTGTTTGCTGCATTAGATGTTGAAAAACTATGGTGGTTCTTTGTTCATTGCTGAGACAAAATACAGGACAAAAGCAACTTAAGAAAGGAAAGTTTCTTTTCACTCGAAGTCTGAGAAGGTAGTCCATCCTGGTGGGAGAAGTACGACAGTAAGAATATGAGGCAGCTGGCCCCATGGCACTGTAGTCAGGAGGCAAAGGAGGAAGAATGGGTGCTCAACTCACTTTCTGTTTTTTATGGAGGCCAGGACCCCAGCCTATAGGATGTTCTGTCCATACTCAGGGTGGTTCCTTTTTCTTTTCTTTTCTTTCTTTTTTTCCCCCCTCTGCTAAACCTCTCTGGAAACACCCCCACAGATGTACCTAAAGGTGTGTTACCATGGTGATTCTAAACCCATAAAAAGCCAGGGTTGGCAACTGGTGCCTGTAATCCAGTTCTGGAAAGGCAGACAGGCATGTCCCTGGGGCTTGGTGGCCAGTGAGTCATGCTGAATCAGGTCCAGTGGGGGATCATGTGGCAAAAATAAGGTGGTGAGATATCAGAGGAGACAGCTGACATTAACTCCTGTCCCCATCCTGTACCCACACGGAGGAAAGGTATTGAAGGACAGACTGTGGTCCAATGGTTCCATATAAAACCACACTGGTTGTATTAGGAATAAAACCTAGTCAATTGTAAGAGGCAGACTGTTGCAGAAAAGCGGCAGTTTCTGAACTCTGAAAATGTCAGCTTGTGATTTTTTTTTTCATATCTGTGTTAAAGAATGAATACACTAAGCTCTGTGAAGTTATTAGGAGTCTGGAAAGCACAGGGCAGATGTTTTGATGTTGAGTTTATGAATATCTATAAAGAAATTCTCCTGCGTTCTCTGTGCACTGGCCAGTCTCCACGAAGAGGCTTTCTCTTTCCACTGTATTCAATTATGTGTTGTATTTCCTTTTATAGGAATCAAAGTCTAGATATATAATGGCAGGCAGACTAAACTCTGGTACAAATGGTCCATATTTTAGGCAGGCAAACATAAGGACGACCCACTGTGGGTCAAGCCTGGTGTCCCATCTTCACATCCACACCAGAAACTGCCCATGTATTTTCATTTTCCCTCTCTTGCCCTCCCTTTCCCCTTTCTTTCCCCTCTCCCCTTTTCCTTTCCTTTCCTTTGTTTTGTTGGGGGTGGATATTGGGCATTAAACATAAGGGTTCACATATGTTAGGTAAGCACTCCCTATCAATGAGCTATATCCCCGGCTCTTTACCTTTTATGTTATTGTTATTATACTATTATTATTATATTTGTTCTTTATCTTGATTAAAATTGTTCATTGACATTTTCATAAATGTATACAATGCATTGTTTATTCACATACCCATCTTTTATTTTCCTCCCACATCTGTCACCCCCATACTCCCTGAAGATCCCCTCCTGATGTGAATGTTGTTTTGTTTTGTTTTGTTTTGTGACACACTGATTTTAACAAGGGCAATCCATGTGGTCTCAGATTTGGAACTCTCCATCGTAACCTGGCGTATGCTCTGTCGGATACACAGATGAATTCAATGATTGTCCCGCCTCCAGAATCCACCAGTTGCCCATAGTTTAACAGAAAGGATAAGGGCCACACGAGGCCTCCATGATCCATTATTGGTTGTTGATAGGCCCAGTCTTGTGCAGGCTCAGCGTAGGTCAGCACAGATGCTGTGAGAACTGTGAACCCTGCAAACTACAATACCAAACTGCCAGGCAAAATGTGCCCACTGATTCAACAGTGGCCCAAATGTTATGGGGGTAATAAACTGCTCTTGGACTGTTTTTGAGGCCTGCTCCACAGGATAAAATTCATGCCATGTTTTATAAACTCCATTAAAAAAAATGCTTGGGAAGTTGTAGAGCCTAGGGGACTGCTTACCACTGTTGTCTGCCCTTTATTTGAAGAAAAGAAATCATAACTTTGCAACCTCATAGGTTGGTGCAGGCTGGAACTCACTCTGCAACTCAGGCAGGGCTTGGTCTTGCAGCCCTCCTGCCTCAGTCTCTCAAATAGCTGGGATTATGGGTCTGTATCATCAGATCCAGCTGTCTCTCTCTCTCTCTCTCTCTCTCTCTCTCTCTGTGTGTGTGTGTGTGTGTGTGTGTGTGTACAAGCATGTATATGAGTGCATGCATATGAGGACATGTGTAGAAAACAGAGAGGGACACCAGGTACTTTCCTAAATCACTCTCTATCTGATATTTCTAAGATAGAGTCACTGAGCGGTCTATGTTGCAAGCCTGGAGAAGGTTCTCATCTTGTACCAGTGAAGGAATGCCTCAGTGGCAGAATAGATGGCCCTGTCAAGAGTGGGAGTCAATAGGCAAAAGGCAAAAACAGTCCTTCTCTTCTCTCATGTTCTTTTATGTGGGCTGCCATCAGAAAGAAATAGTCAAGTTGACAACTAGTTATTCATCACAGCTACCTGCCCAGTTTGTTTTCTTAACATGGGTTCAGAGGATCGAACTCGGGTCCTCACACTTGCATAGCAAGCCCTTTGCCGTGTCCTCAGCCCCTATTCATGAATTTCTTCAGCTCAGTCAGCCATTTATGTGTTTGGCCAATGTTCCTTTGTGACACAGCACTACATGTTGTCACTTTGCCACAACACAGATACAGAATGCAGCTTGAGTGGATCGTCACAAGGACGGTAAGCAATTGCAGCACCATAGCATCCTAGATAGATAGATGTGCTTTGATTGGGGGAATGGGATGCTAGTCTGGGCTTGAGTTTTTTTGGAGGAACTCAAGAGAACTCAGAGATCCACCTGCTTCTGCATCCCACGAGGTGGGATTAAAGGTGTGTGCCACCACTGACGGGCTCTTTTTCTACTTTTTAAAGATTTAATTTCTTTTTATGCCATTAGTGTGTGTGTGTGTGTGTGTGTGTCTGTGTGTGTGTGTGTGTGTGATGGCATGCATGTACTATAGACATGCATGTGTGTGTGATGGCATGCATGGAGGTCCAAGGACAAGCTCATGTGTTGGTCGTTACCTTCCATCTAGTTTGAGGAGGGGTCTGGTTGTTCACCAATGTGTACACCAGGCTAGCTGTTCCTTGACCATCAAGGGATTCGTGTGTCTTTATGACGGAGTACTGGGATCACAGATCCTTGTTCTCTAGTGCCTGGCTTTATGTGGGTTCTGGGGATCCTAACTCAGGACCTCCGGACTGTACAGCAAACACTTTACCTACTGAACTGCCCTCCAGCCCGGGGCACATGCTACTGAAATGTAACCTCAAGGCAAGCCTGCGATTCTACTATTCCCAACAGCCCATTCTGCTTTTAACCCATTAGGGCCCTATGACCCTGGACTCTTCTGGGCACACTGCACTGGGAATCAAGGCTTTAAAACAAAGAGTTTTGTACTTTAACTGAGTTTCATAATTGAGACAATTTTGGGGAGCCTACTTCCTCCCTTCTTCCATCCTTTCTCCTCCTCCTCTTCCTGCTCCTTCATTTTTTCCCCCTTCTCAGAGACAGGGTCTCACTTGGGCTGCTTTCCTTGAGTCAGCCTCAGATTTCTCCATTTAAAAATCCCGAAACACTCAAGTGTAGTGGTGTATGGCGGTAATCCCAGTGCTTGGAGGCTGAGGCAGGAAGACGGAGAGTTTGAAGCCAGTCTTGGCTACCTAGTGAGTTCCAAGCCGGCCTAGGGTACACCTTGTCTCACACTATCAACTGACATAACCAATTGATTTTAAAAAGTCAAGAACCAATTTGTTCCTTGGTGACAGAAGTGGGATGCAGCCCACACCTCCTGGGGTGATAGGCCACTCACCTATCATGGTGGATATGGAGTGTTGCTGGTTTCTGTAGCAGGGTTGGGATAGATGGTATACAGACAGAGGCAGCTGTTGGTTGGGGAAACATCAGCACCACTTTCGGAGGCTGAAGGACAGGAATCTGTAATGCTCTTTCATCCATGTAGTTTATGTGGCTCTGTGGGCCTGTGGATTTAGCCAGCAGGCAGAACTGATTTAATTCATTTCTTTCCTATCTATTCAATCTTCATTCATATAAACATGTGGGCCTCCATCCCGAGTCTTTTTCTCCACCGGGCTCTGGAGTCACGTGATAGTTCACCCAGCCTTGGCTCTCTCCTGACACCACTGCCTTCAGAACTGCAGGCTCCAAACAGATACTTAACTACTTACACTCTGACATACACACTCAGTCCTGCAGAGTCTCCGACTCAACCAACTGCAAGTGTCAAAACCCTGTAGGAAAAAATGAGCTGGGGAGATGGCTTAGCAAGTGAGTAAAGCATTTACTGTCCACATATGAGACCTGGGATGGGTCCTCAGGACCCACCTCAAGCTGACCATGATAGCGTGCATCTGTAATTCCAACACTCAGGTAGTGAGATGGGGGATAGAGAGAGCAGACAGTTAGAACAGCTAAGCTGGCATACACATCAGCAAACAGGAGACCCTGGCTCAAACAAGGAAGAAAGTGGGGACTAGCACCTGAGGTTGTTAACCTCTGATAGTCACACGCATCCTGTGGCTAACACATACATACCATACACACAAAGAAATCTCATCTGTAGTGAGCATGTATTGTCCTTTCTTTCCATTATCACTGTTCCCTAAACAATGTAATACCAATGATTCCCACAGCAATTACATCTCATTAGCTTTAGTGAACTCCTTTGTCTTTTTTCTTGGTTTTCATGTATTTCTTTCGTGACATGGTCTCACTCTGAATGCTGTGCTGGCCTGGAACTCATGTGTGATCTTTCTGCCCCAGCTTCCTAACTATTGGGATTATATTCTTGCACCACCACAATCGGCTTAGAGACAATTTAAAAGGGCGTAAGATATTGTAAATACTTCCTACCACATCATTCTAGGTAAAAGATTTGTATTTGTTACTTTTTAATTCAGCCTCACCTAAATTCTTAGGACAGGGTCAGAAGGCAGCCAGAGTCTTCGCCAAAATATCACACAAATGGCTTCTAGCCCAGTTGCTGTTAAAGTCCTTGTTTCCCTTGGTAATGTATTGAGCCAGTCTAAGGTTTCCTCTCAGCATGGCTGTCAGGTAGGGTCTTATTAGAAGGACCTGTTAAGCTCTGGTTACAGCCTTCAACCACTTTTCTAGTCCAATACTTGTAAAGTATTCCACATTCCTCCAAAACAAGCAAACAATACAGACAAATTCTTTACAGCAACATCCCCACTCTTTCTGGTACGAGCTTCTGTATCGTTACTTTTTATTGACCTTAGTGACTATGGAAGAATTTATCTTAGGTTATGATTCCAGTGGAGACTCTATGATGGACAGGGAAGCCTTGAGGGAGGCATGGCAGCTGTCAGTCAGATCAGGAAGCTGAAAACGTCACATCTCCAACCACTGAACTGGCAGTAGGGCAAGGTTATACACTCTCAAAGCCCGCCCCCGTTGACGCACTTTTCTCCAGTAAGGCTCCACCTCCTAAAGGTTCCATAACCTTCCTAGACAGAACCACTAACTTAAAACTAAGTATTCAAAGTCAAAGCCCATGAGGGATACTGTTCATTTTCCTATCAATAACTGGCTATAAACCCAGGTGGGTATGACACCCAACTATATTCATATTTCCAGACTGGAGAGACATGTTAAAAAATGGGCAAACAGGGAGCCAGAGAGATGGTTCAGTGGTTAAGAGCATTGACTATGTACGCTTCCAGAGGACCATGGTTCAAATCCCAGCACTCGCATGGCACCTCACAGTAGTCTATAACTCCAAGATCTGACACTCTCACATACATTCAGGCAAGACACCAATACACATAAAATAAAGGTAAATAGTTTTTTTTTTTTAAAGGGGGTGGTGGTGGGCAGAGTTCAAGTAATGAAGAAGTTTACAGGTAAGCTTCGACTTCAGAGCAATTGATATTTTCCTTATCTAACCAGACAGGGCATGTGCCCCTCTCATGACGTATCTACAGGCTTTGCTCTCTCTCCGTAGCTTTCACATGCATCCTGTGCAGTGTCTATGTTCATAAAGGACTATTGACATTCTAATCTCAAGGAGTGGTCCGCTATCATAGACGACCAAGAACTATAGTTTCATGCAGACATGCTCACGTCCTGCAACCCTGCAGTTAAAACCTCATTCTGTGCTGGGAATGGAGCTCAGTGGTAGAGTATCAGCTTAGAATCCTCCAGCTAGGGTGTGGCTTAGTGGTAGAGGTCTTGCTTCTAATCTCCCAGGAAGGGGAGGTGTGGCTCAGTGGTAGAGCACCTGCCTAGAATCCCCCAGTGAGGGGTTGGAGGTGTGGCTCAATGGTAAAGCACCTGCCTAGAACCCCCCAGTGAGGGGTTGGAGGTGTGGCTCAATGGTAAAGCATCGGCCTAGAATCCCCCAGTGAGGGGCTGGGGGTGTGGCTCAGTGGTAGA
>CAJQZJ010037421.1:188556-233610 GCA_907164525.1 Lophiomys imhausi
CTAGAATCCCCCAGTGAGGGGCTGGGGTGTGGCTCAGTGGTAGAGCATCTGCCTAGAATCCTCCTTTGGGGGCTGGGAGTGTGGCCCGAGGGGTAGAGCACCTGCCTAGAATCCTCCTTTGGGGGCTGGGGTGTGGCCCGAGGGGTAGAGTGCCACTTAAGTGCTACCCCTACCACATCTATTATCTTCAGGGCAGGCCTTTTGTCCTGTTGCTTTTCTACATGGTTATCCACTCTTCATTGCATAAAAATAAAAAGTTCACAATCTGGGCATGGTGCTCTACGCCTGTATAGCTAAGGCAGGAGGAACACAATTTCTAGGCCAGCCTGGGCTACACAGTGAGTCTGATCTCAAAAATCAAACCCAAACTCAAACCTAATGGTACCAATCCAAATTTCCCCTGCATCTGTCTGAAGTCCCCCATGTCATACTTGGGTGAAATAAATATGTTATGTTGTCCTCTGACTAAATTGCCTGTATTTTGAGAGTGTGGGGGGGGATGGAGAGGATGACCCACAAATATGGGATTGAATAAGGATATCACATCTTCCAGCCCTTCCACCAGCTACCCTCTGCTATGGTTCTGGCACTGTCTGGTCTGGGTTGTCAATGAACAGCTGTGGAGACCTGGCCTCAAGCAGTGCCTGGTGTTCTGAATGCACAGACTCCTTGGGGGTGGGGGAGTCCTACTGTTCAACTTCCCTCTTATCTCACAGATGTTTAAAAGTGCTTCTTCCATGCTTCTTGATATGGCTTTTTGTTACACTTTTTTTTGTATCCGTTCTCTGTAGATTATACAAAGTCAATATCTTAAGGATCTTGTTGAGATGCTCCAAAGAAATGAGGAATAAAAAGTGGGTGTCAGTGAGAAGGCTCAAAGAGGTAAAGCTACTCGCTGCCAAGCCTGAGCACTTGAATTCAATACCTGAGACCCACATACTGGAAGGGGATGGCTTCTGACCTCCACATGTGGGCCTTGGTGCACATACACATACCTGTGCACATACACACACCTGGGCACATTTTTCTCTTTATTTTTATTTATTTTATTTACTTCTTTTATTTTAAGGTAGGGCCTTGCCAAATTGCCCAGACTGGCTTTAAATGAAAGATCGTCCCGTGACAATCAGACTTCTGAGTAGTGGAGATGACACACATGCCACCAAGCCTGGTTTCTCGTGTGTGTGTGTGTGTGTGTGTGTGTGTGTGTGTGTGTGTGTCTGTTTTCAATGTGAAAACTGTAAAGGTGCTTCGCTGTTATTGTTTAAAATAAAAAGCAACAACAACAACAGAAGAAAGGATAGCTCTCCCCACCCCCAAACAAAAACACCTTTATTGAAATGGAGAGCCAGTTTTGGTGGCTATGACTGTAATCCCAGTAGTTGGCAAGTGGAGTCAAAATAATCAAGAATCAGGAGTTAGGGGCCAGCCTGGGCTGAGACTGAATAAGCAATGGAACTCCAAAACCCCCAATGAGACCAGACAAAAGACAAAAATACTCCCTCTCTCCTTTAAGATAAACCCAAGGTAACCCGAAACTTAATTTGAAGACAAGGATGATCATGAGTTTCTGCTCTTCCTGCCTCCTAGTGCTAGGATCATAGGCTTGCCATCAGCAAGCCTCGTTTGTGAAGAGCTGGGGATCCAGATGAGGTCTACACAAGCACTCAACTTCAGCTCAACAACTGAACTGCATCCCAATCCCAAAACCCAAACGCGCCCCATGCACCCCACTTCCCCGCCCCCACAAAAAGCCTAAAGCCAAATCAACCAAACAAAACTAACCAATGATCAACAACAATAAACTTTAATGAGGTGGGAGGAAAGGAGTGGAGGCCCCTGAATTCACTCAGCTGATCCTTATCTCTTGGCAGTCTGGCTTCTTTCTCAGGCCTAAGAAATTAAAGAATCAGAGCGCAGGTTTTGGATTCCAGTCTTTGGAAGTCCTGGGTCTCAGGGAAAGACGTAGGTTGTGGAAACTCAACGAGGCCATAAATCCGCGTGTTACCAATAAGATGTTTACAGACGTGTGGGTGAGCTTAGAAGCATCAACTCGGATGGTCAGAAGTCTCCCAGGACCCTAGCAAGAAGGACACAAGGCCTAGCTCCAAAAGTAATGGAATCCGAGTCTCCAGGCCAGATTTTCCCTCTAGCCATTCCTGGCCAAGCTAAGCTGAGCAGCTAAGCCAAGAGAAAGGGACGTCTTCCTCGGTTGTCGGGATGGAACAAACCCACCCGCTTAGAGAGCGCTGAGAAGCCCAAAGGTCTCTCGCAGCCCTTAGCAGCCAACATGACTTGACTGCTCCCAGGTCCCGCGCGCTCCCCACTCTCTCCAGACGCCCCCACCCTTTCCGGGTGCGCGCGCAAGAGCGGGCCAGCTTCCCCTAGCTGTGCGCTCCGCAGCCTGCGGGTGGCAGCGGCGGTGGCGACTGGCTCTTGGGGAAGAGGGTGACCAAGGGACCGCGGAGGAGGAGTCGGCGCCGCAGCCGCTCCCCTCGGGACCGCGCCCCGCCTTCCGTCGCTACCTGAGCATCCCCTCTTGGCTCCCCAGCTGCTCCAGTCCACCCCACCATCTCCCTGGGGGACCGTGTGTACTCTTCAGTACCACAGACGCGGTGTCATTGCATCCGGCGATCGGGACACTCGGATCTTGGTTCCCTTGGGGGCTTGGGATGAGCTACACGGGCCGTGGTGACAGGCGGTGGGGGCGCCAGCGCGCATCCCTCCCCCGCGGCGTTTAGAGAGGCGTGTAGACAACTGGTGTGACTTTGGAGGTCCGACTCCTCCTTCCGGCCAGCCTCGCTACGCGCCACCTCCGGAGACAGGCCACTGTGTCCGGCAGGCCCCGGAGGCTCGTGTGGGGACTTGGAACGTGTCCGGGAACCCGTGGCGCTGTGCGCACTGGTGAGTTTTGCGGGCGGAGTGGGGGCGGAGAGGACGACGCGCTGGGTCCCTGCTCCCGCCCCTTTCCTGTCCCCGTCCCCCCCCACCACTTTGAGAGAGTCATTGAGATTTGAGCGTGACTGCGGAGCCTGGAGGATGCAGGCACTGGGAGCGGGCTTTTCCTCCTCCCGGAGTGATGGAGAGGGCCGGTGAGCTGAACAAAGACACCGGCCCGGAGGAGCGGGTCCACAGCTGAAGAACGCTGTCTTCACCCCGCGACGGTCGCTTGCGGGCGAGAGTATCGTTCTCGCAACTCCAGGAGTGGCGCGCTCTTCCGCCGGCGGGCGCAGAGCTGGAGCCGGGCACCTGCGCGATTCTCCTGCCACATCTCAGGAGTATCTCTACTACCGCCGTGTTGTTCCCGAAGATCCACGTCTCCCGAGGTCCAAGGTCCAAAGGCAACCTGTTCGGGGTGTAACGGGGAGAGACCCTGGGACCTTTATCTTTTGCTGCCTCGTAGAAGGGACTGAGTACTGTCGACGGAGCAGGCTTTTCAGGGACACTTTTGCAAGCCAGGGGCTTCCATGTGAGTGATCACGCTTGGTTTCCAACAGCCGCGTCCTCCCAGTGGTCTCTGTCGCCTGGAGTATTGGCATTTTGTAGCTAGCAGCAACTGGGATCCCCCTACCCACGCTGTTCTTCCCTTCGCCTGGCCTGGGTCCGGTGTGTGGGGTCTGCATCATCTCAGGCTGCCCTGCGCCACGCAGGTGAGGCTGGTAGAGCTTGGGTCCACGGAAAGGACCGGCCGAGTTGTTTGATGGCTTCACTGAGGAGAGTCAAAGTGTTGTTGGTGTTGAACTTGATCGCGGTAGCCGGCTTCGTGATCTTTTTGGCCAAGTGCCGGCCCATCGCGGTGCGCAGCGGAGACGCCTTCCACGAGATCCGGCCTCGCGCAGAGGTGGCCAACCTCAGCGCGCACAGCGCCAGCCCCATCCAGGATGCTGTCCTGAAGCGCCTGTCGCTGCTGGAGGACATCGTTTACCGGCAGCTTAATGGTAAGGACGTGCCCTGACGCCTGTGGGTAGTGGTGCGTGAGGGGGCATAGGGTGATTTCCCCGGCTCTCTGTGCTCTGTGTACCCTAAGCTGACGTCAAAATGCTCCTGATTTCTCTCCTCCGTCCCTGCTCTGTGTCTGGGACTATTGTAGAAACCACTACCTGCTTCTGTTCCATGATGTACTCCAGCTGGAAGTTTGGTCTTAAGCTAGAAAACCTGTCACTACAGTTGGTTCTTGGTCTCTGTTTGGCTGGGGACATCTAGAAAGGAAATAGCTGTCAGTGCACGATGTTTGCTGGGGGAGGTGGTAGGGAAGTGGGTGTTATGGTTTGCAAAATTAAGACTTGAATGACTACATTGTTCTTTTAGATTAATCGCATCACCAAGAACGTAGTCTCTTCCCTTCCCATGGCCTGGGTGCAGGAGGTATGTTAAAAGCCAGCCTATCCCAAACCAAGTGGCAATTGAGGTTAAAGTTCTCAGTGGGTCTGGGAAGCCTGTGTTCTTTCACAAAGTTCAGCCAAACAAGGAGGCATGGCATCCAGGTTTGTAGCATTTTCCAGAACCCATCCCTTCTAAACCATCCTAAAAGAGTTACCATAAAAGGGTGGGGGAGGGGAGCTTATTTACTGTTCCCACTTGGTCTAAGGGACTGATGGTCCCTGAACACTTGCTGTCTTCACATAGCCTCAGTATAAAGAAGACAGTGATTAGAGAAATCTGGTTCTCTCTTCCCAACCTTCTGCATGTTCCTGTGGCCTGGAACTGTCAGCCGTTGTAATGACTGATAATAAGTCCTTGCTGTGTGCTAGAGGGACATTACCAGCTCCGCACCCTGCATGGTAGGACATAACCTTTGGTCCACGGAGGTTCCAGCCCCTTCCCCACAGGAGAACAGAACAAACCAGACTGGGGAAAGTTAGCCAGGCTGCCTGGGGTCCTGACTGATGTTAGTAAGTAGTAGTTTAGAATCTGATTGACTACAGAGCCCATGATTTTGGCTACATTTCTTTTCATGTGTCTCTGTGCAGGTGTCTGTGTGTGTGTGTGTGTGTGTGTGTGTGTGTGTGTGTGTGTGCGCATGCATGAGCATACACTTGGAGACCAGGTCAACTTGTGTCATTCCTAAGGTACATTTACCTTGGAGTTTTTGAGACAAGGTCTCTCACTGATCTGGTCCTCACAGAGTCAGTGAGGTTGGCTGACCAGCAACCCCAGGAATTCAGCTGTTTCCACTCTCCAACTCTTGGATTACAAGAACATGCTACCCTGCCCAGCTTTTTTAATGTGGGTTTTAGGGACCAAATTCAGAGGTCCTTAGGCTTGCTTGGCAAATATCTTGTCAAGGAGCCTTCTTCCTAGCCCAAGACACAAACTTCTATCTACAGTCACCTAATTTAAAATTTTGTGTGTGTGTGTGTGTGTATGTATGTATGTATGTATGTATGTATGTATGTATGTATGTATTGTGCATTTGGGGAGGGTGCACACATACCACAGACCACATATGGAGACCAGAGGACAACTTACTAGAGTCCGTAGTTCTCTCCTTCTACCATGGGGTCCTGAGGATGGATCTTAGGTCCTTGGGTTTGACTGTCTTTACTCAAGATAAGATTAACTTATCTCACCAACCCCAGACTGTGAGTTTTAAAATTAAGATTTTTTTTTGATAAATGAACTGCATGGATCTATAGGTACAGCCATAATCTGTGTAAACTTGGATTGAAGACCAGACTTAACTGTCTTTACTGTGGGGAGAATGGAAGATCAGTCTCATGGCAGGTGGCAGAGGATTGGGGAAGACAGTTTTTTTTTTCTGGCCCTTTGATGATCCCTTCTGGGTAATTCCAGGAGAAGGATGTGGGCAGCCTCCTGCATTCATGAAAAGACAACCTAGTCATCTTACCATCATACAATTAAGTATCCAGAGGTCTTCAATACATCTTTAGTGGGACACACTTGTACCTCTCATGGATAATGAGGCCAGACAATCAGGGCAGCCCAGTGTTGAAGTTCTTCCCCAAAAAACTTCAAGACAAAATGGACTGAACAAGGCTAAACCCCCTCAGTTCATTTCTGGAACAATTACAAGTGTATGGGCTCAGCACTCTGGAGGTGAGGCAGGAGGATCAGGCATGCAAGGCCGGCCTGGCTAAACCAGATTAGAGAGGTAGGAGTTGTTTTTCCGATTGATACTTGCAGAAGCACATTCATAAGACATCCATCCCTAAAGAACCAGAGGATGCTCACTCTCAAGCTCCATGCAGGGACACAGACCATTTTAGTAATAATTTTCATTAGGGACATGAAATATGTTATGGCTGTACCTCTTAATGGGAATTGTAAAAATCCTATGTGGCACTATTGGTTTGTTTGTTTATTGTGATTTGGATGCATATGCATACACATACATGTGGAAGCCGGGGGTCAGTGTCTGGTGTATTCTTCAATGATTCCTCCACCTTGTTGTTTTGAGGCACAGTCTCTCACAGAGCCTGCTGTTTTGGCTGGACCAGAAAGCTTCAGGGATCAATAGTATCCCAGTACAGACAAAGGCTGGCAAGTCCTATGCAGCAAGCACTGGACCCAATGAGCCATTTTCTCAGATCACCATGCGGTGTTTTTTTTTTTTTTTTTTTTTTTAAGAGTAGCAGATGTGCATGACCCCCTTAGTGTTTGCAATAACCCTGCGAGGCACCTGCCCTCTTCTGTCTCTTTGGCTCGCAGCCACCCAGCAATTATCAGGGAGTTAAAATGACTTGGCATCTTGTTATCTTATCATGGAGGCTCTTGGCTGCTGAACCCGCTCATCTGCCTGGACATTACTATCAAAAGCACTAGGTAGATGCAGAATTCTTGACTCCATGTCCTAGGGGCTCTTTCTCAATAGGCAGAGTGTAGGGTCTGAGATGTTGCCTCTAATGAACTCCTCACTCTCCATCAGAATATTCCTCTGCCTATCCCAGACCTACCTAGTAAGGGCAGAAAACACTCATCAAACGATAAAGCCAGCAGGCTGGGTAGGACTTGCAAGAAGTCAAGATTTGTTTCCGAGGGAGCTCTAGGTCTAGCTTCTTTCTCTGGGCTTTCTGCTTTGTAGAGAATGGCCACGCTAGGGAGCCGTGGATGTAGCTCACTTGGTTGAGCCATCTCCTAGCTTACATGAACCTGAGTTCCATCCCTATCACCACATAAGCCAGGCATGATGGCAAAAGCTTCCAAGCTCAGCCCTAGGGCGGAGGATTAAGACTTCAAGATCATCATTGACTACTTATGGAGCTCAGGGCTAGCCTGGGCTACATGAGACCAGCCTCAGAGTGAAAAGAGGATGGAAGGAAGGGAGTGGGGAGGGAGGGAATGAAGGAAGCTAGAAAAAAATTTTTTTGACTGGTTGAATGGGGAGCTAGGAAGAGGAAAGACTGGAAGCTGGCCTACTGAAACCCAATCGAGAACTTTTCTTGGGGAAGCTATGACTCCCAACTGGGACTTGGCAGAATCTGTCCTCCTGGATAATGATGGTGATTTGTAGGAACACGAAACCTGATGGGTAAGAGCACAGGACAGCTGCGACATGGCGAACACCCTCTCCATCTCCACCCTGCCCTCAGGGGCACCAGTCTTTGTCTGTTCTTGTTTTAGGTACTGAATGTCCCATATGTTATACTAGGCTGCCTACTGTACCAGGAGTCTGGGGGAGGAAGGGGAGGACTCTTCCCTGGTGTATGGAGAGATGGGACCAGGTTTCGTTGGTGGTCATGCTGCGCACCTGCCTCCATGGTTGCCAGTGACAACAAAGAAGGAGACCTGAAGCTCAGGTTCCTTATTCCTCAACTGGAGCTAGGCACTGGGCACATAGCAGAAACTCATATCCAGTTCGTTAGTGCTGTATGAAGGTGGCATTTTTCAAAGGTGCACACAGCTAGTCTAGGGATTTAATTCAATGTAGAGTCCTTGCCTTGTATGTGCAAGGTCCCAGGTTTAGAGCAACAAAGGACATATAAATAAACAGAAGCTGCCCAGGTTACTTACACTTCTCCTGTGGCCTCTTAAGTCTAGCAGGAGAGATTCATGGAGATTCCACTGGGTTTGGATTTGCTTGATTGTGTTTGCTTGTTTTGAGGCTGGGTCTCATGGGTCCCAGGCGAGTCCCAAACTCTCTAAGTAGCCAAGGATGACCTTGAACTCCTAAACCTCCTGCCTTCACCTCCCCAGTGCTGGGATCACAGGTCTGCCCAGGCAGTTCTGTGGAGATCTTCATCATTGTTCTCATGATTGGCTTTGCCTCTGTCTACTTGCCAAGACACCCCACATCAGCCTTGGGCTCTATAGGCTCCACATTGCAACTCTGCCTTTGAGAAGAAGAGCCGGTTATACTGGAATTCTCTGCACACTCTGTTCATCCCTTCAGGCTTGGCTCTTGTGGCTGAGGGTTGTCGAATATTATGTGGGTAACAGTCAGTCCCGTTGCTTTGAGCTGATCAAGGCCTTAGTGACAGTCACTTTGCAGTCTTAGCCTGAAACCTCATTGAGTTTAACTTTGGAGTCCAGAAATGACTCTAGGCTTTTTAAAGGACTATAACCCTATTTTAGACTTTTACATCCCACTTCCATCTCTTACCATCTGTGGCTTGCGTATATGGTGGGCAGTTGAATTTTATTGGTAGCTGGATGAGAGCTGGTTTTTTAGGAGGGAAATGATAGCCACAGAGAAAATAACCTCAAGGTTGCAAAATCTGGGATGGGTAGTGTGGTGATGGGAGAGGGCGGGAAGAACTTAGCTGGGAAAACAGAGTGTGAGAAAACTGTCTCTTCACCTTGCCTCCATTATCTTGCCTATGCCTTCTTCCCTATTAGCATCTTGTGTCCGCCATCTTGTCTTTACCATTTTGGCTATGGCATCTGACCAATGCTTTCCTACTTCTTTTTTTATGTTTATTTATTATTTAGCTTACATCTCCATCACAGGACTCTCTTTGCACCCCTCCCAGTCCTGCCCTCCCACCCTCTACCTCCTATCCTTTCCATCCCACTCCTTTGGAGTGGAGTGTCCCTACATAACAGTCCCCCACCCCAGTTCAGCAGTCATATGAGGGCCAAGAGCCTCCTCATACACTGGGGGCCTACAAGGCAACACCACTAGGACAAAGTGTCTCATTGACAGGAAACAAAGTCTATGTTCCTGTTCCCTTTGATGCATTGGTTGTAGTATAGTTATCCTGTACTATATGGCTAAAATCCGACTGTAAGTGAATAGATGCCACATGCATCCTTCTGAGTCTGGGTTAGCTCTCTCAGGATGAGCTTCTCTAGTTCCATTCAATTGGCTGCAAATTGCATGATTTCGTTGTTTCTGATGGGTGAGTAGTAATCCATTGTGTAGATGTACCACAGTTTTTTATCCATTCCTCAGAGGGACATCTGGGTTGTTTCCAGTTTCGAACTATTACAAATAAGGCTTCTATGAACATAGATGAGGAAACGTCCTTGTGGTTTGGTGAGGAATCATTTGGATATATAGCCAGAAGTGGTATGGCTGGCTTTCCTACTTCTGACACAGTGCCTTTACCATGTGTCTACTCATCTTGTTCAAATAATCTCTCCTCATATATCCTATGCCTTACCTTACCCTCACCATCTTGCCTTCCCACTTTACCCTCACCACCTGTCCCCCACCCACCACATCTTGCCTCCTTAGCTTGTCTCTTTTATCTTGCCTGTGCTATGTTGAAATTGGTCTAGTGTTTTCCTTTCTGAGTGAAAGGAGCCAGCTCCTTCAAGGAGCTTGGAGGCGAGGAGGTGCGCCACGTCCAGTATCAGTATATTTGGGTGTATGACTTTATATTATGAATAATGTTTAATATTCTCTTATGTAGCATAAAATCAACTCATAGAACATCTGGGAATTTTTTTTTAAAGTCATACAGAAGAAAGCAAAGCTCTTTTAAAATCTGTTAAAAACCTAGACACTGATTTTATTGTTGGAAATCCCCAGGTCACGAGGCACATAATTTTTGGCTTCCTGTCACCTTTTCTGTCACCTTCTAAGGAAGTTTATTTATTTCTCTCATTTTAGAGATGAGAAAGGTGAGAAACAGAGATATTGCTAGATTTAGCTGGCATGATACAGCAAGAGAAGGGCAGAGTAAAGGGTTAGGTATATGGCTTTCAGCGTTCTTCCAGTACCTTTGCAATGAGTGGCGGGAGAGGAGGAGGGGTTCTATGCAAGCCTCTCTCCCCCTCAAAGTACCCAGCACAGTGAATTGGAAGTGGGAACACCCTGGCTCAGGCCCTGTTCTCTGTCAGCCCTGGGCAGCTGTGTCGTAAGAGGAAATGCAATTGATTTCGAGTTAGTTTCCAAATTTAGATTTCAGAAGGATATTGAATAGAAGCAGGGTTGCTTGGAGAAATTGAAAAATCTTTGCGGAAATAGAAGTCAAAATTACCTACCTTGCTCCTGCCTCTAAGCCACATGAGTGGACAGAGGTGGATGGGGCTGAAACCTAAAACAGCAAGAAAGAAAAGAAAGGAAGGAAGGAAAGGAAGGAAGGAAGGAAGGAAGAAAGGAAGGAAGGAAAGAGACAACCCCCTCCCCCAAAAACCCTAAAACATTTGCAGATAACTCAAGGGTTATACACCAAAATTCTCCAGGCAGGGAAAGTGAGTTGGCACAGTGGACACAGGGGAAAAATCTACTCTCTCTTGGCTGCAGGTTAGAGCCAGAAAGAACAGGATTATGGGCATCAAAGGCTGGCCTCAAACCAAATGTAGCTGAGAGTGACCTGTAACTCCTGATCCTCCTGCCTTCACTTCCATGGTGCTGAGATGATAGGTATATATCACAATGACCAGGTTTTTTTGTTTGTTTGTTTGTTTGGTTCTTTTGTTATGTTTTGTTTTGTTTTTGTTTTTTTTCAATGTTGGGATAGAACCTCTTTGCACATATTATGAAAGCATCCAACTGGCAGAGACATTCCAAGGCCAGGTCAGTCTTTTGAAAAAGGCTGTCTTTGGCCGGGTGTGGTGTTGCACGCCTTTAATCCCAGCACTTGGGAGACAGAGTCAGGGGGTATCTCTGTGAGTTCAAGGTCAGCCTGGTCTACAAATCAAGTCCAGGACAGACAGAACTGTTACACAGAGAAATCCTGACTTGAATAAACAAAACAAAACAAAACAAAAAATAACAACAACAAAAACAGCTGTCTTTGGTCAATGTGGCAGAGCCCAGTTCACCACCATTTCCCTTTTCCTACATAGATAAAAGTGCTTTACAGAGCACGGATACTGAGTGGTACCTGCATTTCCTTGCTGGGGGGGGGGCGGGTAGGGATAAGAGAGAGAAAGACAATAAATGTTTGTATTAAAACTAGCCACTGCGGGACTGGGGAGACAAATCAGTGGTAAGAGCACTTGCTATTCTTGTAAATGACTGGGGTTTGGTTCCCTGTATCCACATTGTGGCTCACAATTATCCAGTTCCAGGGGAATCCTGTATCCTCTTCTGGCCTTCACAGGCTCCAGGCATAAGCATACATACACTCAGCAAACCAGCCATACATATAAAATAAAATAATAAGTAGATCTTAAAAAATTTCAAGCACTAGGCTGGAGAATTCAGTAGTCAAGAGCACTAGCTGCTTTTGCAGAGGACTTGAGTTCTATTTCAGTCATGCCTGCTGATTCACAGCAACCTGTAACTCCACTTCTAGCACAGTAGTTCTCAACCTTTCTAATGGTGCGAGCCTTTAATATAGTTCCTCATGTTGTGGTGACCCACAGCTATGAAATTATTTTGTTTCTACTTCATAACTGTAATTTTAGTATTGTTATGAATCTTAATATAAATACCACCACAGCAGAGGAAACCAGAAAGAAACCAACTCCTCACACCTTCACCATGCTTGGTATAGATACTCAGCAGGGCCTGGAGACAAGGTTGACCAATTGTCCTAGAAGGCTTGATCCATGAAGGTTGGGCTGCTGGAGTCAGGCTCATTTCCCTTAGCCCTGGCATCTGATTGAACCTGGCTCTTCCTGGAGAAATGAAGAACTCCATTCTTAGACAGCGTGGACAAGCAGAGAGGTCTGTTTGAGCAGTGTGTCGGACCGCCTGCCAGTGGGGAGCAGCTGCTTCCTGCCCAGCCCTGGGGGTAGCAAGAGAAGCAGCCAGCATCAGCAGCATCATCGAAGAGATCCAACCGCCTCTGACCTTTGCTTACTGCCAAATTGGGAGAACTCTGATTGGAAAGGGAGAGGGCTCAGCCTCAAGACTGAAGAATGACAAGGAGAAAAGGGGCATGGTCAAGAAAGGCCTGAGTTGGTGAGGCAGCTGAGGTCAGACAACCTTCGAGCCCTTAAGATGCCTTCAGAAGAAAGGTCGTGAAGGAGTGTCAGACAGGGCCAGTTTCATTTCCAGATCTGTCAAGTTATGAATGCTGTGATTTTAGGTCAGTGGCTTCACTTTTTAGCTATAAAGTGGGGTCATGGTATGCCAGGATGAATTGAGAATAAAAACAGGATTTGGCGGGGCTAGACTGCTGCAGTCCGTTGGTGACCTGCTTACTGTTCAAGTGTGAGGATCTCAAATTCAAATCTTCAGAAGTCACATTAAAAAAAAATCTGAGTGTGGTGGCATGTACTTATAATTCCAGTGCTAGAGAGATGGAGACAGGAAGATGCGTGGCTTCACAATCCAGTTAACCTAGCCTAACTGTAAGCTCTTGGTTCTGTGAGAGACCCTATCTCAGAAAGCAAGGTGGATGGCATCCAAGGAACTGCAGACAAAGTGACCTCTGGCGTCCACCTGCACACGCACACATTTCCACTCATAAGCATGCGTAGCCACCTGCATATCCATTCATACTCCCACGTGCTAATATTTGTGCACATGCATACACACATATACACATGAATACTCATGACAGTGGCAGCTGTGGCAACGTCAACTGGTTAAAAGGCAACTATATGGTGACTCCCCCCTGTCATATCCCTGATGCTCATGGGTGTGCTGGGTCATAGCAATTGCTTGATAAATACTTCCTGAGAAAGCCAAAAGACGGCAAAAGGTGTTTGATAGTAGAGTGTGACCCTGGTTATATGATCCCAGGGGAATAAGAAGAGATCCTTTATTTTCTAATTTTCTTGAACTCCGTAGACTAATATTTTTCTTGTCACTTTTGTCACAGGATCTTATGTAGTCCAGGCAGGCTTCACACTCATGATCTCAGCCTCCCCATTTCTGGGGTTACAGCTGGGTTGCATTGTGACTGGCTCTTCCATATCCTATCGTTTGACACAGCAATATAATATCACCTACAAAATTCACATCTGAGAACTTTGTATCACAAAAATATTGCAAGATAAGTCTCACAATGTTTAAAGGAGGTCCCCGATTTTTGTGTTGGGCTGCAGGTTGCACAAACCTGTTAGACCTACTTGTGATCTTTTTTTTTTCTTTCCTGTGTTTGCTTGAAGCTGTCCTCTTATTTCGTTTTCCATCTCTCCTTATCACTTACCCCACCCCTTCTTTACAATAGTGGCCTTTTGAGGACCAGGAGAAGAAATGGCAGCCTAGTAAAGCATTCTACTCCCTTAGCCAAGGTTTCATTTTCTATAGTTTTAATTACTAGAGGCCATGGGCAATCAGGAGTGCAATAAGATGTTTTGAGAGAAAAAGAAAGAGGAGGAAGGAGGGAGGGATAAAATTTGAACTGCTCACATAACTTATAGTCTATTGTTATAATTAACTCTTTTATTAGTAGTTACCATTATTAAACACTTACTGTGCTCCATTTATTAGTTAAGTTTAATTATGAGAGAGAGAGAGAGAGAGAGAAGGTCAGAGGACAACCTCAGGAATTATGTGTCGCTTTTTATTGCCACATATACTAGGCTAGCTGACCTGACAGCTCCTGGGAATTCTGACTCCATCTTCTTTTTAACCGTAGAAGCACTGAGATTATAGAGGTTTCCACAGTGTCTGACTTTATGTGGATTCTTGGGATTTGAACTCAGATCCTCATACTTCCATACTAAGTATTTTACCCACTGATCTGCCCATCCAGTCCAGTTTTGTTTGTTTGTGTAGCAGAGTGTTCAGTATTAGGGATATTAGCTTTATATTACTGCAATAAGTATCAGATCTAAATCAACATACAAGGAGGAAATTCTCATCTGGATTGGTATGCAGTTTCAGGTCCCCCTGGCAGATCTTGAGTGTCCTGCAGTATGACAAGTCCCCTTACAAAGGATGCTGGCCACTCACATTGATGAGAGAACATGTCCTTGTCTCTAGGTGTAGACTGCATGCCAGAAATAGGAGACAGTGCTTACCTAGACTTTGCAGGATACTTTGAAACATCTGTGTATCATGTGGATTTATGTGCACATGAATGTTCATGTGGGCATAACTGCACATGTGTGTATAGCTCCTTACAGAATGCTAAACTAAGAAGGGATGTGAGGGGTTGGAGAGGTGGCTCAGCACTTTTGATCATGAGAACAAGAATTCAGATCCCACCATCTCATTGTAACTCCAGATCCAAGGGATCAGATGCCTTCTTCTGACCACCAGGAGTCTTCTTCACACACGAGCACATATGATCCCATCCCCACATGCATATATGTGTGTGCTCAGGTGCAGGTCACATGTATGCATGGGTGCAGCGGCCAGAGATTGACTCTGAGTGCCTTCCTCAACTGCTCGAAAGATGTGGTGTATCTGTATGAGTCTGGGCATGTGCACACCACAGAACACAGGTGGAGGTCAAAAGATAGCTGTCAGGAGTGGGTTCTCATCTTGTACCTTGTAGAAGCAGGGTCTCTTCTGTTATTTGCTAGCTAGCCTGTGAACTTCTGAAGAAACTCCTGTTTCTTCCTTGCATCTTGCTGTAGAAGCCATGTGCCTGGACTCGTGTTTTGCTTTTGTGACAGGGTCTCTCATCGAACCCAGAGCTCACTGATTCAGCTGGACTGGCTGCCCAGTGAGCCTCAGGGATCACCTTGTCTCCATTGGAATCCAGTGTAATCTGGGATTACAGAGGTGGACTACCACATCTCCCTTTTCACGTGGGATCTGATTCTGCAGGTTAGAATCAGGTCCTCATGTGTGTGCAGCAAGTGCCTTAGTGACTGAACTATCTCCCCAGCCCAGGTCCTTGAGTTCTTATACTCAATGGGAATCAAACTCAGGTCCCCTGCAAGAGCAGCAATTGCCCTTCACCACCGAGCCATCTCTCTAGCCCCTTCTTTCAAAATTTAAAGAAAGATTTAAAAAGATAATTTGAACATCCATTACATTTGCTACCACTTTTATTCCTTTTTTTCCCTCTTCCCCCCACAACCCCTTTCCTCCTTCATTACCCCCCACCCCAACACTTCCATAACACTTATAATAAATGCAAGATCCTGTGGATGCTGTAAGACCTTCCTATCCCTTGGCAATCACTTCCATCCATCTTTGTATTCTGGTGACATGTGGATGACAATCATCTTCGCCACTGATAGAGTTTTCCCTCTTAATAGCAACCTGTCATTCCTAACTGCAGAGTTCCTAGCTTTGCCATGCATGAGTAGCAATGCTCTGTCATGAAGATGGGTGGCCACATCCTTAAGCCACTATGGAACATGCTGACAGTGAGCGTGTACCAGGGCTCTAGGAGAGCCTCTACCCTAACCTTAGAGGCCAGGCCTAAGGGTGTGGTTAGCTAAGGGTATCCTAGGACTGTCTGGGGATGCTAGATCCTCTCCCTCCTTGGTACAAAGGACATGAAAACAGAACTAGGAGACCTGGGTTTTAGGTCTGTTCTCTTTTTCATTCCCTTGTATGTGGGCCGTGCATGTATATATGCAAGTACACACGTGTGTGCATTTATCTGTGGAGGCCAGAGGTCATCCTTGGCTGTGGTTCCTCAAGTACTGGCCAGTGCCTAGTCTTCTAAGATAGGGAGGGACTTTTGCTGGTAGGGAACTTACCAACTAGGCTAGGCTGGCTGGGTGGCCAGTGAGCCCTGGGGACCCTCATGTTTCTGTGGCTCCATTGATAAGTTTACAAGTACATAACATGTACACACATCACACACACACACACACACACACACACACACACAAATGATTCATTTATCTGGATTCTTGTGGTGTTTTGCAGGGTCAGTTTAAGACCTTGAATCATAGCGAGTTGTTGATCATGGTCTGACATTGGGGAACTCATTCATGATTCTCCTGCCTCAGCCCTCAAGTCCTGGGACTACAGCTGTGCAGCCATCACATCCAGCTCTGCAACTCTTTATTGAGGTCTGCTCTGGTTTCATTCCATTGCTGTGACAAACACCTTGCCCCCAACAATTCAGAGATAAAAGGGCTTGCTTTGACTTACAGTGCCAGTGGGATAGAGTCCCACTCATGGTGGGGACCACATGGCAGTCAGGATCCAGAAAGGCCATATTACATTCATACACAGAAGTGGGGGGAGTCAGGGAGGGGGAGAGGGAGAGGGTGAGAATGAGAATGAGAATGGGGGGCCAGGCTTTTAAACCTCAAAGCCTACCCCCAGTCCCCCAGTGACATACTTCCTCCAGCAAGGCTCTGCCTCCTAAAGATCCCATAACCTCCTCTAACAGCGCCACCTGCTGGAAATTAAGTGCTCAAACACGTGAACCTACAGGGAACATTTCTTGTTCTTATCACAACATCTAGTGCATTTCCTCCGCCAAACCTATTTATCTCATTATGCCGGCTCATATGCAAGGAAGATTTAAATCAGGAGATTTAAATAAGTTGTCTAGAGACACCCACCGGTAGCTCCATTTTGCATCACCCCCTGTACAGTTGGCACTGAAGGAAGTATTTGTCAGCTCCCAGCTGCAGGGTGGAAGTGGCCAGGCATGAGGCAAGAATGTGAGCCTCCCTCAACAGCCTGTGGCAGGGTGGTGGTAGAACATCGTCACTCAGGCTTAGCAGTCACCCCGTGAGTAAAGTTGTAAAGCTGTTAATTTTAGGGTTCTAAATTATGCCGTGTGAGCTTTAAATCCGGCCCATAATTAGAATAAAATGTGAGAAAAGTGAAATTGATATTAAGCTAATTAAAAGGCTTTGCTTATATTGCAAGGAAATTAGCACACCAGAGTGGGAATGCTGACATGTGCTCATTGTTAATTTCTTCTGTTTGGGCAATGCTCGGCAGGCCTAGGGCAAGCTTTGCTCCCTGGCTTCTGCCCTGGGCCCTCTGTTCACTCATGTAGCCACAGTACTTGGAGAGTTGTTTGTACATCTGTCTGGTGGAATCACCAAAGTGGATTGTGTATTCATTCTGTTGGGATTGTCAAACTCAATTCTCCATTCCTATTACTGGGATCATGATGGGAGCTCACCTATCTGCTTATTGGCATCATCACGGTCAATCAGAGTTTGTATTATTGGCATCACTGAAGTTTCGGCTGGCCAAAAGCCATAGCGATCTTGCCATTGAGGGATTCATGAAAGAATATTTGTCTATTAGGAAGTAGGTTATCTATCTGCACTTGGTATCTTTTCTTGTGTGTGTGTGTTCCTCAGATTTTTTGAGACTGGGTCTTGATCTGTGACATAGGCTAGCAGCAAACTCATGATTCTCCTGCCTCAGCCTCGGTGCTGGAATTGCAGGTGTCAAGGATGTCACCGTGCCTACCTGTCTCTGAAGAAAAAATAAAAACCATGAATATTTTTACATTTATTTACTGATTTAAGTCCACTTTATTTGTCTGAGGCAGGGTCTCTCACTGACCTGGAGTTCGTGGAGTAGGATAAGCTGGCTGGAGGGTGAGTGCTAGAGTTCTGACTATCCCTGCTTCATCATCACTCACAATATAAACGTGTACCCCCATATCAAGATTTTATCTTTTGTTGTCGTTAAAGCTGGATTCTGAGCATTGAGCTCAGGTCCTTGCGTGTTGGGTGCCCAGTCTTGCCATGGTACACATGTGGAGGTCAAGGACAACTTTCAGGGATCAATTCTCTTCCAACATGTGGTTCTCAAGGGGTCAAACTCAGGTCATGAGGTTTGATAGCAAATGCCTTTACCTCCTGAGCTCTGTTGCTGGCCCTGATTTTTTTTTTTAATGTATATGTATGACTGGTGTGTGTGTGTGTGTGTGTGTGTGTGTGTGTGTGTATGTGTGGTGGTGGAGGTTCACATGGACATGTACATATATACACATGGAGGCCAGAGGACAGACAATCTTAGCTGTTGTTCCTTGGACTACTTTGATTATTTGAGGCAGGGTCTCTGACTGACCTAGACTCAAAAGGCCAAGCTAATTGGACAGTGAGTCCCAGGGTTCTGATTGTCTCTGCTTCCTCATCACTGAGAGTTCAGGTATGTGCCACTGTATCTGGGTTTGTTTATTAAAATCTGGATCCCAAGGACCCAACTCAGGCCCTCATCCTTGCAGGGCAAGCTTTACTTTACTCGGTGAGCTTTCTTCCTACTACTCAGCCTTTATTTTTAGTGTGATCAGCAAATACTAATTGAACCTAAATAAGTGGGGTGATAGAAAGTGGTTGAAATGAAAGTCACCTATTTTCTTTTTAATGTTTATTATTACTTTAAACTCTCTCTCTCTCTCTCTCTCTCTCTCTGTGTGTGTGTGTGTGTGTGTGTGTGTGTGTGTGTGGTCTTCTGCATGTGATTGTAGGTGCCTATGGAGACCAGAAGAGAGCCTTGGATCCACTGAAGCAGGAGTTCCAGCTTGTGATCTTCCTAACATGGGTGCTGGGAACTGAACTTGGGTCCTTTGTAAGAGCAATAGTGCTGTTAGTTACTGAGCTGTCTCTCCAGCCCCCAAAGTCACCTGTTTCCAAGCCAGCGTCTGTATTTGATTGGCTGTTGGCTTAAAGAGAACAGGTTTCTTGTCCGCATCCTAGCATCCTGTTTACAGAGTGATGGAATGAATGTAATCACTCCTACTTATGTTCCTGGTGGAGCTGAGGCAATAAGCGGTGAAGTACAGAGCGGCTGTTTGCAGCTGAAACAGCTAACTAACGTATGCATTGTCTTTATTACAGCACATAGAAACTGGTGTTGTGCCAGATGAGGAGAGCCGAAAGGTTAGTTTAAGAATTAGCAATTGAAAAAAAAAAAATGCTGGCCTCTGTTGTCTCTGGATTCTAAATCATGTAAACATTTACGTTTGTGCCAAAGTCGCCCAATTGCCTTTTGAGCAATTACCGAAATGCATTCAGAGATAAAAACGGAGTTCGGGGAAGAATATTTAAGAGCTCTTTAATGAGGTTAAAAACTTTACTAATTTGCCAAGTTTCTCTACAATTCATTTTTTCTTCCCCCTGCCTGCCCATCTTCCCGCAGTTGAACTGAGTCCAGGAATTTTTGAATAAAGGAGCTGAGATGCTATGAAAATATACAAATCTCAGGAATTTTCTTTGTCTTTGTTTTCCTTTATTAGCTGAAGGTGAATATTCAGGGAGATGTAAAAACTCTTGGGCTGTGTTTACTTTCTTTAAGCTATTTGATGTGAGAACAAAAGTTGAGTAGTGGTCATAGTGGGTAGTTTGAGTTAAACTCTCTGTTTTTAAAGATTTATTCATGTATGTATATAAACACTGTTTGCATGTGTGCCTGCATGGCCAAAGACAGCATCAGACAGAAGGGGGCACCAGATCTCATTACAGATGGTTGTGAGCAACCATGTGGTTGTGGGGAGTTGAACTCGGGACCTCTCGGCAAGCAGCCAGTGTTCTTAACCACTGAGTCATCTCTCTCCAGCAGCCCCCCTCTCTGTCCTTTTTTTTTTTTTTTTTTAAGACAAGATTCTAGGCCCCCTGGCCAGCCTTGAATTCGCTCGATAGCCTATGCTGGCCTTGAACTTACTCCATAACACAGTATAATGGTTAGCTTTAAATGTCAATGTCTTAGGATTTCTACTGCTGCAATAGAACGCCATAAACAATAGTAACTCAGAGAGGAAAGGGTTTATTTCAGTTACACTTCCAGGTAACAGTCCATCAATGAGGGAAGCCAGGGCAGGAACTCAAGCAGGGCAGGTTCCCACCCAGAAGAAAGAACTAAGACAGGAACTGAAGTGCAGACCATGGAGGAAGGCTACTTTTAGCTTGCTCAGCCTGCTTTCTTATATACTCCAGGAACATCTGCAAGAGGTACCACCCACAGTGGGATGGGTCCTCCCACATCAATCACAAATTAAGAAAATGCACCGTAAGTTTTCCCAAACACAATCCAGTGGGGGCGTTTTATCAGTTGAGGTTCCCTGCTACCAAATGATCATAGCTCTTGCCACGCTGACATGAAACTGGCCAACACAGTCAACTTCCTACAACCTAGAATCACCCCGGGAGGAGACTCTCAATGAGGGATTGTCTGCATTGTGTTAGCTTACCTAAATGTCTGTGGGGGATTGTTTAGTTAAGCCAATTGATGTAGGGAGACCCATCCTACTGTGGGCAGCACCATTCCCTAGGCAGGGGTTCTAAACTGCATGAGAGTTGAAATATCAACCTGAGAACAACCAAGCAATGGAGCCTACATGCATTCTCTCTGCTCTTGACTATGGGTGTGGTGTGACTAGCTGCTTCAGGCTCCTGGCATCTTGCCTTCTCTGCATTGATGAGCTGTAACCTGGAACTGAGAGCTGAAATGAACCCCCTTTTCCCCTAAGTTACTTTTTGTCCGAGTGTTTCATCACAGCAACAGAAATGAAATGAGGTTTGCCCAGGCTGGTCTTGGACTCAGAATCCTCTGGTATCGGCCTCCCAAGTGCTGGGAGGCACTGCACATGTCTGACGTCTGTATCTTCTCTGTCCTCATCTTCCTCATCCAAGTCTTAGCTTGCAGAGCTAACGTCAGCCCATGTCTCATGGTCTCCATACCCTCTCCCTGAAGGTTGTTACTCGTTCCTGCTTCTCTTTGAGGGTCATGGGAGACTTCAATCTGTTTCCCCCCCTCCCAAGAAAAGATAGAGTGCTAACAGTTTACATTGTCATTATAGCAAAAGTTAACTTTTCAGAAGTGTTTCTCTTCCTGATCTAGAAAAATTCTATATAGCACTGAGTTCCAGACAAGGGTCAGAGAAGTGACCTGAATGCAGTCAGCTCCCACCATAAACACTGACTGACGCCCAGGGCAATTGGCTTCAGGTGCAATGGGACTATTAAGGTGTCCTGCAGTTGGTTATAATATGTGTTTGTTGGCTTTGTGTTTTCTGTTGACAAAATAATTAAGGCAGCCAACTTAAAAAGAGGAAAGATTTATTTCATTCTATGGTTTGTTGGCCCATTGTTTTGGGGCCTGTAGTAAGCTGGAACATCATAATGGAAATCTGTGGGTGAGAAAGATGCTCATGGATGGCAGAAAGAAAGAGAAAAGGTGAGGGGGAGGGTCTAGGAGTCCAATACCCCTTTCAGGAGCACTCCCAGTGACCCCACTTTTAACCATTAGGCCCCGCTTCCTAATGCTTCAACTACCTTCTAACAATGCTATAGTCTGAAGTGCTCAACACACGGACATTTGGGAAACATTTTAGATTGAATCTATGTAAGAATCTCCAACTTTCTTTTTGGTACTCAACAAGGTCAAGCCGACTCTTCAGGCTTTTGGTAGCTCAAGGTGATGGTTAATCTTCATGGTCAGCATGACTAGCTTTAGAATCGCCTGGGAGATGGCGCCTCTTGGTGTGTCTGTAGGAGCATTTCCTGGGAGGTTTAGCTGAGGAGGGAAGATTCATCCTACATGTGTGCAGGAGCATCCCATAGATTAGGATCCTGCACTGAATAGAAAAGAGGAAGTGAGGTGAGTACTGGTATCCATCTCTCTCTGCTTCCTGACTTAAGTCACAGTTTGACCAGCTGCTTCCTACTGTTGCTAGAGTTTTTCCTACCATGATAGAAAGTATCCTCAAAGTGTGAGCTGCAACGAACCCCTCTTTATTAAGTTGCTTTTGCTTGATCACAGCACCTACAAAAGTAACTAACACACTCACGTAGCATTGGCAAGCCTGAGTTTGCCCATCTGGAGGGCAGCCATTGCTCCCTATAAATACAATAAAATCTCTGCAAAGTGAAATTTATAGACTGTCATTTAAAGTAGCTTTATGTAGAAGATTGTACGATAACGTCCTTGATGTTGTAATGGTGACAGTTACGGCCACCAAGGAACAAAACTATTAGTTCCTCCACAGCTCAGTTTTGTCCCCTGTAAAATCTAGGTAATGGAGGGATGTGTTCAAGTTCTGGAATTTTATGGATCATAAAGATAGATTTGCACTGGCCAGATGGCTCAGTTGGGAAATTGTTTGTTACATAAGCATGAGGACCTGATTTTGGTCCCTAGAGCCCAGGTGAAAATGCCAGGTGTGATGCTTACAATCCTAACTGGGGAAGAGGACGCAGGAGGATCCCTGGGGCAAGCCAATCAGCCTAACCTCTCTAGCACGTGGAAGACAGAAGCAGGTGGATCTCTGTGAGGTGGAGGCCACCCTGATCTCCAAGGCCAGTCATAAGACAGCCAGGGCTGTTACTAAGAGAAACCTTGTCTCAAAAACCAACTGTGTGTGTGTGTACTTTTCTTTCTTGATGTGTATATATGTGTGTGTGTACATATGAGCACAGTGTCCACAGAGACCAGAAGGAGTCTGACCATCGGATCCCCTGGAGCTAGAGTTACAGGTGGTTGTGAGCCATCTGACATGGGTTTTGGAGGCCAAACTTCATTTCTTTTTGTTTTTTTAATTTTCAAGATCTGCAAATGCTGTTAATCACAGAGTCATTTCTCAGCCCCTAGATCTGTATCTTTTGGAAGTAAATCTTAATGGAATGGGAAGTGATTTTTCCAAATGTGATGGTTTTCAAAACTTTATCTGAATATTCTTTGACATTCATCCAATCAAAAGGTGGTGTTTAATCCTCCTCTAGTGGCTTATGTTCTGGCCTTAGAGTCTTACTTTTAGTGAACAGAATTCGATAGAAATTTCTCATAACTTCCGAGGCTGAGTCATGAAGGATAATACAACTTCTTTCCTGGAAGCTCTCTGGGAACACGCAGTTGGAAACCTGGAGCCACCATACAAGAAATGGGACTGCCTGGAAGCCATGTTGGACAGGCCACCTGGAAAGAAATGGATTCTCCAAGGAACCCCATCTGTAAGCGTTTGCCCAAAGCACTCACCAGACACACACTAGCTGCTCTTCCAACCACTTTGACCCCGCCCCCAGGTCCCCCCAGCCTCATCCAGCTGGTACCAAGTGATCTAGTCTAGACACCAGATGCCCCCATTCCCAAGTCTAGGACCCAGTGGTGAATTCTTAAGCAAAATAAATGTGGCCCTTGTTTTATGCTACTAACTTTTTACACAGCAATAAATCACCAGTGTGGGAAGGCAGTATCCTTGTGCTTAATAAGGGGATTTTTTTTTTCTAAGCATAAGAAGTAGAAGACTCACAATGATGAAGGTGCTGATAGGAACACTAACAGTAATAAATGTAACAACAGAGTACTTATTGAACACTTGCTAATGTCCCAGTCACTGTGCTCAAGGCTTTATATGGACATAAAAATGGGTAATGCGTTTTTTTTGGAGGGGGGGGGCAAGTCTTGGATTCACCTGCCATCACTGGACTGTGGGCAACAGCCTGATTCCTACAGGGAAGTCAGAGCAGGCAAGATTTTTAGACATCTTGTAGCCAACTCTCTGGCAGTTGGCCTGGACCACTGCGGAGCACTGCTGGACAGAGACCAGGGGATAGGACTGTCTCTCAGTGGCTTCATCCCAATGGGCATTGCTTTGGTTGCTGTTACAGACTGAATATGAAGTGTCTCCCTCAGACTCAAGTGTTGAAAACTTGGTTCCCTGAGGGCGATGATGTTTTGGGAGGTCGTGGAAGCTTCAGGGGGTAGGGTTTAGCTGTAGGAAATATGTGCCTTGGTGACAGGTCCTTGGTAGGTATCTTGTCCTTGTTTATTCCCTGTTGTGCTCTCTCTGATCCCCATGTGATATAAAGACCTCTCTCTGGGAACTGTAGAAGAAATAGCTTGGTCCATAAAGTTCCCACCATGCAGGCATGAAGACCTGAGTGTGGATACCATGGAAAAGGTGGGTGTGGTGCTGTGCCCCTGTGATGCTAATACTGGGGGGGTCAAGGAGAGGCAGGTACATCCTTTGGCGCTTACTGGGCAGGCAGTGCAGCCAATCGGTGATCTCTGAGTTCAGTGAGAGACCGTGTCTCAAGAAACATGATGGAGAGTGATTGAGGAGGAGACCCTATGCCCTGTGTGTGTGCATGCAAATAGAACGTGGGCCCTTTACTGCTCCTAGACGTGGACTACACTGTAAACCTACAGAGGACCTTTCTGTCTGGGGTTCAATCAAATACCTCAGGCTGCTTTTCATTCTAATCATGCAGGGAGCTGGTTTAAATTATGGTCTCCTCACACAGAGGACACAAATCACGTTTTCTAGAGTGATATCTCTTGTTTAATTCTTACCTTGCACACACACACACACACACACACACACACACACACACACACACACACTTGAACACATACTAGAGTGCAAGGGATATAGGATGTAGCAAGCTGTTGCTTTTCACGCTTGACTGACTTTCCTGTTTACTTGGGGAACTTTTGGAAGAACTTCCAATTCCCAGTTCTCTCAGCCTGGGAGGCTCGCATTTTGTTAGTGCAGGTTGGGGCATCTGAAGTCTGAAAACTCAAAATGTGATGAACACTGGAGTCTGACACTTTCTGAGAGATTGGATTTTAGTGTCTGGGTAACACGTGTCCAACTGGTATATTCACTGGTGTTTGTATGAATGCATGAGTCTTCAGGTGTATGTACACGTGCTCATATACTTGTATGCTTTTGTTTGGAAGTCAGTATGCAACCTTGGGTATCATTCCTCAGATATAATCCATGTTGGTGGGGTTTTGTTTTGTTTTGTTGGTTTTGAGACAAAGCCTCTCTCTGGCCTGGAGCTCACTGCTTTGGGTTGCTTGGCTGTCCAGTGAGTTCCAGGAATCCTTCTCTCTCTGACTCCTCATAGCTGGGATTACAAGTTACATACCTGTGATGGTTTGAATGAAAACACCTACCATAGGCCCACAGGGAGTGGCACTGTTAGGAGGTGTGGCCTTGGAGAAATTGTGTAACTGTGGGGATGGGTTTGAGGTCTCAGATGCTCAAATTAGGCCTAGTGTAGCATACACTTCTGCTGCCCACAGATCCAGATGTAGAACTCTCAGCTCTTTCTCCAGCACCATGTCTGCCTGCGTGCCACCACGCTTACTGCCATGATGATAATGAACTAAACCAGTCCCAGCTAAATGTTTTTCTGTTTTGTTTTGTTTTTTGTTTTCAAGACAGGGTCTCTCTGTGTAACAGCCCTGGCTGTCCTGGACTTGCTTCGTAGACCAGGCTGGCCTCGAACTCACAGAGATCTGTCTGCCTCTGCCTCCCCCAAGTGCTGGGACTAAAGGCGTGCACCACCACACCTGGCTGTGGTGAATGGTGTCTCTTCACAGCAATAGGAACTCTAAGACAATATCTGATTTTTTTTTTTTTTTTTTTTGGTTTTTCGAGACAGGGTTTCTCTGAATATCTCTGGCTGTCCTGGACTCGCTTTGTAGACCAGGCTGGCCTTGAACTCGCAAAGATCCACCTGCCTCTGCCTCCCAAGTGCTGGGATTAAAGGCGTGCGCCACCACCGCCCGGCTAATATCTGATTTTTTAAATGTAGGTTCTGGAGTCAAGAATTCAGGTGACTTGCTTTCTCCATCTTGACCTACCTTCTCTCCTTAGCTTCATTCTAATCATACCATGATAAAATAAACCCATCCAGAGATGAATCTGTTGATTCACTCAAAGCCCTTTTTGATCTTATTACTTCTGCAGATTTCTTCACAGATACCCCGGAACAGTGCTTTACCAGACAGTCATGATTGACTGTCACAGATGTTTGTGTATGTACATAGTGTGTGCGCATGTGTTCCCATCCATGTGTGTGTAGAGGCCAGATGTCAACCTTGATTGTTTCCCTTCACCTCTCTCCACTAAGCATGCTGAGTTGACTGGCCAGTGAGTCCTAGGGATCCCCCGCACCTCTTCTTTCCCAACACTGAGGTTACAAGCATACAGCACTAGCTTTCTGTGTCAGTGTTGGGGACAGAACACAGGTCCTCATGCCTATAGAGTGAGCATGTTACCAATGAACCATCTCCCAAGTGCAAGTAATCCTTATTTTACTTAATAATGGTGGGAAAACTCAAGAATATTGAACCAATGGGGACAGTGGGTCATAAGCCATAGGAGGACAAACTTTACAGCGTCCTAGTACATAGAGCACTCAGGAGAGACACTGTGTGCCCAGGGGTTAGCACTGCCTAATGTTTGGGCCCATCCACTGTGATCTTGGAAGCAATCCTTCCAAGTTACAGAGGCCATTTTCTTACGGGAAATCAGGCCTGCATGTCCTGGAGTTTGATGTTGAGGCAGACATTGTTCCCAGTTTCAATAACTGAATCTGTAAATATGGTCAGTTTCCCTAAGGCTGCTGTAGAGACAGGATCTGGTTTATGAGGAGTGTTGATGAATTCATGAGTTCTAGTGGGTTGTTTTGTAATTTTCTTTTCTTTTTTTCCTTCCTTCCTTACTTGCTTGCTTGCTTTTTCAGGATCTTTCGGTGTGGCTCGGCATGACCTCAAATTCACAACTGATCCTCTTGCCTCAGCTTCCTGGGTGAAGAGATTGCATGTGCTCTCACTTCTGCTTTTTAGTGGGTGTTTCTTTTATTTTTGAGACAGGGCTTTATGTAGCCCAGGCTGACCTCAAAAGCCCCTGTGTAGTCCAGGCTAGCCTTGAGGTCTAGATCTTTCTGCCTCCGTCTCCTGTGTGCTACGGTCACAGGTGTGTGACATCATGCCTGGTTTGTGGGTCGCTGATGGCTGAATCCAGGACTTCATGTGTTCCAGGCAAGCATTCAACCAACAGTCACATCCCTAGCCCCTTTCCTTTCTTTCTTTCTCTGTGATGCTCCACCGATGAGCCACGCCCCTGCCCCTCACTGTATTCCAGCCAGGTTCTCCAATTCTGAGCCCTGCCTCCTAGCCCCTTTTATGTTACTTAAAGTGAAGCTGCCCCCCTCCTCTGGGGGCTTCTTTTGTGGGTTCATTGCAGTACCTTCTCCTTGACTGACAAGCCAATGCCTTCAATCTTTCCTTTCAGACTCAGTAGCTGATCACAGCCAGTTCTGTCAACGTCCCTACACTCTGTCCCTGCAGCCTCTAGTGCTGCTCTCTCATCTCACCCAGGACTGGCCTTTAGTTCTTAAGTGTTCCAACCTCTTTGGTCTGGGAAGTGCTTTGCCTGCTGAGACAAAGCCAGCCTTGTGCCACTCCCTCCTGAATTCATGTGGTTCTCTTAGCCTGTATTTTGTGCTGTATCACTCTCTTTGTGTTTGTGTGTATGTTTTGTATGTGTGGAAGGCAGAGGTTGATTTTGGGTGTCATCCTCAGTCACTTTCCACTTAACAAGAAATAAGAAACAAAGTAAAACCACATGTGGTGTGTGTGTGTGTGTGTGTGTGTGTGTATGTGAGACCCCACACACAAGAGTATGTCATGGCGACTTGCAGGTATCACTACTCTCTTTCTACCATATGGATCCCAGGAACTGAACCGAAATCATCAGGCCTTACCCACTGGGACATCTTGCCAGCAACTTCCCACACCCTCCATCTTTTTTGAGGCAGGATCTCTAATTACCAGCAAGCCCCAAGGATCTTCCTCCCCTGTCTGTCTCCCCGGTGCTGGGATTAAAAATACATACAGCCATGGCCTGCTTTGTACATGGGTTCGGCAGGATTGAACTCAGTTCCTTGCGCTTGCACAGCAAGCACCTTCCTGACTGAGCCATCATCCCGGTCTCTGAGCTGTACCTCTTAAAATGTCTGTTATCCCTCTAAACAGAGATGCTTTTTGGTAGGAATTTGACATATCATGTCACAGTTCCTAAGAGCAACAGGATTGGACCCTGTGCCCCAGACTCACAGGAGAAGCTATGATGCCATGTGCAAAAACCATGTGTATATTTTATGAACTTTCCCAAATCTTTTGGCATACCTTTCTTGCCTGGGCCTCTCTTTTTCCATTGTTCCAAAATGTTCAACTTGGGTGTTACTCAGTTGCCATCCTTTTTTTCCCTTTCACACATAACCTCATCAGTTTAAGTAATTTAATAAGATTATATAATTACAGTAACAAGCACAGCTGGCATGAAGAGGTTGGGTTGGGGTGACAAGAAAGTTGTTGGCAGGTGCACAAGTCAAGTGACGAGAGCAGAAACAGGCAGGCTCAATAGAAGTGGGGGGGGGGGTGTCTAACAGCCATGAAGCTGTCCACACATCCCAGGTACCTGCTGCATCTATGTTTAACAGGGATGTGGGATGCCAGGCAGTGTGATGAGTCAGTTAAGAAAGCCTATATTGGGCTGAAGGTTTGGCTCAGCTGGTAGAGCACCTGCTTGGTATGCACAAAGACCTGGGTTTGATCCTGAGCACCAAATAGATTCTGAGTGATGTTGCACACCTGTAATCCTAGCTCTCAGAAGGCGGAGGCAGGAGGGTCGGAATTTTAGGGTCATCCTCTGTTACACAGAGTTCTAGGCTAGCCTGGGCTATGTGAGACCTTGCAGAGAGAGAGAGAGAGAGAGAGAGAGAGAGAGAGAGAGAGAGAAGGGGAGAGGGGGAGAGAGGCAGGAGAGGAAAAAGAGAGAAGTAGGGAGGCAGAGAGAGAGACTTTCTATTGATTTAAGATGTTTGTCCTAGTAAATTGGGAAACCAGCAAAAATAGAAACACAAAAATAAACTAGTTAAAATCCTTTAGCGTTTAAATAACATTTTGCTCTTTTGATAAACATTGTATCTTTAAGAGCACAGTGAAATACCAATGTTTGTCTCCTATAGTAATAAGACTGTAGCATTAATGTCACCCTGTATTAGTATATTATCTTTCCTGTTGCTGAGACAGAATACCACACATAAGCAACTTAAGGATGGAAGGATTCATTTTGGCTCATGATTTCTGAGGTGTCTATCATGGCTGTGAGGGCACGGTGGACAGGAAGCACAGAAAAATAAAATGGGAGGAGATCAAGAATCCAGGGCAAGAGAGAGCCAACCTTCCCTTCCCCATCCCCAAGGGCTGGAGAGATGGCTCAGAAGTTAAGAGCACAAACTGTTCTCAAAGGACCTGAGTGGTTCCCAGCCCCAAGACTGGAGACTCACCACCACCTGTAACTTCAGCCCCAGGTTATCTGACGCTCTCTTCTGGCCTCTGCAGGCACTTGAGCATAACCACCTCCAACACCAACAAACAAACAAACAAAAAAACAACAACAAAAACCCAAAAACAAAACAAAAAAAACCAAACAAACAAACAAAAAAACCGACAACAAAAACAGAGCCCTAAGGACATCCTTGCTGGTGATCAATTTCTAACTAGATCAATTTCTAACTATCTACCCTTTCCCACTTGCCAACAATGCCATTGTGTTTTGAATTCATGACGGGATTAACCATTGATAATGACGTCAGAGCCATCAGATCCAACCACCTCTAGAAATGCCCTTATAGACACACCCAGATGTATCCTTCAATAATTCCTCAGGTCTTTCCTAATCCAATCAGACTGACAGTTAAAATCAACCAGAGCACCAATTAAAGGCCTTACAAGTGCATAGTTCTGGTGCTGTCTGTTATTTTCATTCAACCATTTTTTTTCCCGTTTTGCTATTGGCAGATATGGAAGGTATTTTCAAAACTTTTGAAATGACATGACACACTTTTTTTTTTTGAGAGCTTAATGTCCAATATCAGATGGAAATAGTCTCCTGTGGATTTTTTTTTTAAGCCAAAAGGTAGAGGCTTTTTAAAAGGCTTTTGATGTATTTTGTCAAACTGTTTTTCCATTAGTGTTCCACTTCTGCCAGCCATGCGTAAAGTCTTTGTGGTACCTTGTTTTCCTTCACAATGAATAGATATCAGAGTTTTTCAAATCTTTGCTAATTTGTCAGATTACAATCACATTTTCTTTCATTTCTGTGATTGCCAATGAGGTGGAATTTTTTTTTACTCCCAAATGTCATTCATTTACATTTGCTTGAAATTTTGTGTTCTGATTTCCTCTGTTCAAAACAGAATCTTTCTGCTGATGAGTTCGATTGTTGATCTGCATTGCGTCTTTATAACTTAAAGAAGTCATTTTTGTCTTTTTCACATTCAGGGATACTTTTCCAAATGTGCTGTTTAACTCTTTATTGCTGAGGATTTTATTTACTTATTTGATTTTTGGTGAGACATCCAGCTTTTACATTTTCAAAGAACATTCAGATTTTCAACATTTTCCTCTGTCTGATGTTTGGAAAATGTTAGTCACTCCTTTCCATTTTTAAGATTCTATATTTTACTTGTTTGTTTAAGTGTGTGTATGTGGCTGTGTCTGTGCACGTGTACATGCAGGTACCTGCGGAGGCCAGAAAGAGGGTGCTGGATCCCCTGAGTTACAGTTGGCTACCTGTGAGCTGCGAGGAACCAAACTCAGGTCCTCTGCGAGAGCAACAAGGGCTCTTGACCACTGAACTATCTCCTAGGTGTGTTAAGTTAGCAATCAAGATTAGCCATTATCTGCACCCCCTTGATTTTATAAAAAACAAACAAACCAAAACTAAACGAAAAGAACCAGAACCTCACTTCGAATTTTAGCAGTTAAGTTTTCTTGTGCGTGGAAGTTGAGGTTCTTTCCTGGTCTTTCCCATGTGTGTTTTGGTTGTGGGAGCCCTAATGGTTGAACAGGCGGCCTCTCTTCCTGGTCTGTGATTCCCTTAGTCATGCCCGCAGCTGTTAACTACACAAAGCCAGGTGATACTCAGGAGATGCTTATTGTTTCTCTTCCTCCTCCTCCTCCTCCTCCTTTTGGCTGCTATGCCTCCTGTTTAACTGAATTCTCACGTTGGTTTGTGTCCCCCTTAGCTTTCTGTTGCTGTGATAGACATCGTGACCAAAAGTAGTAACCTTTGGAAGGTTGCAGTGCACCATTGAGGAAAACCAAGGAAGGAACTCAAGGCAGGGACTTGAAGCAGAATCCACAGAGGGGTGTTGCTTACTGGCTTGCTTCCCCTGCCTTGCTCAGTTACCTTTCTTATACATTCCAGGCCCACCTGCCAAGGGATGGTACTGCCCATAGTTAGCATGGCCCTCCCATAATCAATTAGCAATCAAGAACATGACCCACAGATAAGTCAATGTGATGGAAGCAATTCCTCAATTGAGGTTCCCTCTTCCCAGGTGTGTAAATTTACAACCAAGATTAGCGATCCCTGTTTGTCTCTCTAAGACTGGTAACATCCCTGAAGGACAGCTATTTGGTTTTTTTGTTGTTGTTGTTTATATTTATTATATGTGTATAGAGTTCAGCTACTTATTGAATTCCTTTGATAGAATATTTACCTCAAATGTCATATTACATTGTATTCTGACATTTAACTTATTGTATATTTTTATTAATATGCATGTGTTTGTCTGTACATATGTGTGTGGATACCTTTAGAAGCCAGAAGAGAACAGTGAATCCCTTAGGGGTGAGTTACACGTGGTTGTGAGCCGTCAGATACAGATGCTGGAAAACTGGCCTCGGATCCTCTGCAAGAGCAGCAGCTGCTCCTAACCACTGAGCCATCTCCCAGGCCCTGTATTCTGGCATTTAGTATTACAGCGTATAAGTTAAACCCATCTACTCACCCATTCATCTCTCATCCCCTCATCCCTCAATACATATGTCTATGAATCCATTTACCCACGTATCCACCCACCCACTCACCCACCCAATCCATCCAACCATTCATCCGTTTCTTCTTCCAACCACACCACCTTCTATCGAGAATCAGATATGCAAGTTGTAAGGCTCAGTGGAATATGAAGATGTCGGCATCCAGACTAGAAAAGGGTGGCTTAGGAGCTAGGCATAGTGATCCATGCTTGTCATCTCAGCACTTGAGATGCTGAATGTGGGGGGTTTGAATGAGAGTAAGCTCCAATAAGCTCATCTGTTTGAATGAGTTGGTGGAACTGGGAAGGGTTAAGTATGGCTTTGTTGGAGTTGTGTGTCACTAGGGGAGGGTTTTGAGGTTTCAAAAGACTTATACCACTCCCAGTGTTCTCTCTGCTCTCTGCATGTGGATCAGGATATGAACTCTCAGCTGTTCTTGCCTCTACATGCCTTTGCTCCACCATCATGGACGCTAACCTCTGAAACCATAAATCTAATTAAACACATTCTTTCTGTAAGTTGCCTTGGATGTGGTCCTTTATTACATCAATCTAAAAGTAACTAGGATACTGAGACATAAGGTTCCGAAGTTCAGCTCATTCTCAGCTACATAGTAAGTTCAAGGATAGTGTGTTTAACAATAAAACCAAAACATAACAAACAATAAGAGGAGAAAGAGACTGTGTTTGGATGCATTTGGTAACAGTAGAAATGGTAAAGAGTAGCAGAGCCTTAGTGTTTAACTAATTCATTCATTCACACGCTCTGTGTGTGTGTGTGTGTGTGTGTGTGTGTGTGTGTGTTCACATGTGTGCCTATGCTTGGAGGCCTGAGATCCATATCAAGTGTCCTCCTCAGTTACCCTCCATCTTATTTTGGGGGCTTAAGGTCTCTCAAGGAGCTTAGAGCTCATCAGTTCAACTTGGCTGGCTGGTCAGTGAGCCCCCGGGATCCTGCTGTCTCTACCCTCCCAGCAGATTATTAGCATCTGTTCATCACATCTGGCTTCTTATTCTGGTTCTAGGGTTTTTGCTCACATGGTAGTTCACAGCTGTCTGTAATTGCCAGGTGTGGTGGCGCTCGCCTTTAATCCCAGCACTGGGAGGCAGAGGCAGGTGGATCTCCGTGAGGTCAAGGCCTGCCTGGTCTACAACTCGAGTCCAGGGCAACCAGTGATACACAAAGAAACCCTGTCTCAAAAAAAAAAGAAACAAATAAGCAAAAAACAAAACCAAACCAATTCTAGGGTGTTTAACGCAACAGTCACTTTACTGACTGAGTTGTCTCCCTTTGGGGGGTGTGAGATTAAGAGGAAGGGAGCTGTGAGGATGACTCCCACTTTTTACTTTGTTGGTAGAAGAATGCTCCTTTCTCTCAGTGAGTTTCATACCAAAGGCAGAATACAGCCCCTATACATTCATACTTGCCTTGTATGGTCTTTGTAGTAGCCCAGGCTAGTCAGTAACTCCCTGTGTAACCCAGGCCAGCCTCAAAGTGGCAATCCTCCTGTCTCAGCCTCCTGAATTCTGGTATTACTGAGGGTTAAGCCCAAGGTTTCACCTCTGCTGGGCAAGAACTCTACCACTGAGCTGAACATCCAGTTCTCTTGACATTGTACTGATTAGGTGTGTATATAGTATACATGTATGTGTGGCACTGTCATTAAATGAGCTGGAGACAGCTTTTACAGAGCCAGTGTAGGGAGATGAGGCACCCAGCTATGGGAACCCTGAGCTTCAGGTGCTTGTTAACAGCCAAGTGGGGATGTTGTGTGTACAGTCAGATGCACAGTTACTTGTACGTTTGCTTGGCACCCGAGGTGGGAGAGAAGGGAGTAGAGAGGTTTTGCCCAGGAGGTTGTTGGGGAAGTCAGGCTAAGACAGACACTGTTATTCAGGCCTGACAATGTGGGGTCACCACAGGACAGCAAGTTCAAGGCATGTCTAGGGTACCGAGAGTAAGTTCAAGGCCAGTCTAAACAGCTTAGTGAGACCATATCTCAAAATAAAAATTCAAGACGTGGGGAGGTGGCCTAGTGGGTAAAGTAAATGCCACATGAGCATGAGGACCTGGATTTGGACCCTCAACACCCACATAAAAGCTGGGTATGGGGTGTGTGCCTGTAACCCTGGCATCGGGTGGATGGAGACAGGCCGAGCCTGGGGGATCACTCACGAGGCAGCCCAGCCAAAATGGTGAGCTTTTGCCTCCGTGGAGAGTGGAAGGGGGAGACATGTGGCATCAAGTCTGGCCTTAACAGAACCCTGTACAGGTACACACAACTGCATATGTATGTGCCACACACAGTGAATAAATAAAAAGTCAAAAGGGGGCTGTGTATATAGCTCAGTTGTAGAATACTTGCGTAGCATGTATGAGGCCGTAGGTTCATTCACCAGTATTGCCAGCATGCAAGAGTCTGAGACAGGAGGATGGCAACTTTGGGGTTATCCTGGGTACTCACTAGCCTGGGCTACAATAAGAATATTTGCTGAGAAAGGCCATATTGGGGAAGTACAAACACCCAGAGCCTGCAAGATGTAAAAAGTCTTCAGTATGAAACTCATTGAAGGGACAAAGGAGCCAGCACATTGTTAGGCAAATTGAAGACTGAGTGCGTGTGCATGTGAGTGAGAAGATCTTTATTTTATCATCACCATCTTCCCAGTTATTCATTCCCTTTTTATTTTATTTTTAAATGCTGTGTGTGCATCTGTCATGTAGGTTTTGCATATGAGTGCATTGCCCACAGAGGCTAGAAGAGGGCGTTAGATTCCCTTTAGAGCCGGAGTTTGAGGTGGTTGTGAGCCACGCTGGAACTGAACTTGGGTCCTTTACAAGAACAGTAAGTGCTCTTAACTGCTGAGCCATCTTTCTTGCCCCGTGTAGCCTTTTAAAGATGATGTTAAGGCAGCTAAGGATGTTTGCTGTGCTCTAGAGTGAATTGTAGCCCATCATATTTCTAGTGAGTGATTTGATATTGCACAGCTCATTTATAATTGAATAATGTCATGGTGGCTCCCTTGCCTCCATTTTAAAGGCATTCTCTCAGAAAACGGGGCTGTTTTGTTTTCTCTTTCTGAAATAAACATGAATCTGCATAAGGAATCAGGAGCCTGCGAAAGGAATCGATAAAATTAACTGGAATTAGATCTCAAGCTTTGAATGCATCGCACATAGCTGTTAGGAGAGACAGGGAAAAAAGAAGGAATGGGTTCAAAGAGGAGCTGGGATTTAAACGACTGACCTACTTCAAGGAGATGAATATTTAAAAATAAGAGCTTTAAAAATAATGCATTTATACCACTGGGCCAAGGCTCACAGCAATGGAGATATTTACAGGAAGGTGGCTTTTCCAAACCCTGGAACAGACAGGGTTGGCGCTATATTGACAGTATCTTCTAGAAGGGGTACTAGGCTTCAAGTCTGATGATGCACCTTACTCAAAATACATGTTTCAAGTTGGACTCTTTAAAACTGCCTCCCTTGGAGGTCTGGTGATATGTATCTGTAATCTCAGCACACAGGAGGCAGAGGCAGGTGGGATAGCTTCAAGTTTGATCCTAGCCTGGGCAACATGGAGAGTTCCAGGCCAGAATGGGCTACATAAATAGCAAGATCTTGCCTCATAAAAACAAACCAAAGTGAAACATAAAAGCCGACCACGGTGCTTCATATCTGTAAGCCCTGCTTTTGGGAGGGAGGCTGAGGCAGAAGAACTTACCAGAAGATTGAGACCCATGTAGACTGTATGGAGATGTCCTCTGTAGTTCAGGATGGTCTTGAACCCATAAAGATCCTCTGTCTTTGCCTCTGTCTCTCCAGCTCTGACATGGCCGGCCTGTGTTAGCACATCTGCTTCCCTGCTCTTCGAAATGCATTTCGGATGCAATCTCATTCCGGGAGGGAGTGAGGCCACACGTCCTTTTGGTTTCCTGCTGAATTTGGTTTGTTTCTGTTTAGAGTCATTGTGTCAGCCTCCAGAGGCTGGTGACAGCAGGTACCATTCCTGTTCCCGTGGGAGGCATAGGCACTTTTGCCTCTCATCCTCCTGAGTGGTTCTCTCCTCAGATTCGGTACAGTTTTTCAGACTAATGTGTTGATCAGATCCAGCTGACAGCTTGGAGGTTCCTCTGTAGATATCAGTTCTATGTGGCTCTGTGCACTCTGTGTGACCCAGTGATTTGGGTGGCCTTGTGGTCTCTCTGCTGATTTTGTGATGGCACACTTCTATAACCCAAATACTTTGGGAGGTAGATGTAGGAGGACCAGGGGTTTAAGCATGGCTTCATATAAAACGTTTGAGGCCAGCCTGGGGTAGAGGCCCTGGGTTAAAAATAACACCCTTTAAATCTAGCATGTGAGTTTGTGAACATGGATGTCTACAATAGCAAAACTGGGTACTTGGTGTGTTAATAGCAGTATACTGATGGTTACTTAGAGGCTTACTTGCCCTTCCTCCTAAGTTCAAGGTTATGATGAGTTTTTGATCTTTAGGAGACAGAGGTCTTGGGTCTCTTGGTCCCTGGAAACATGCTTTTTCCCTGGCAGTAGTGGAGATAGAAGTGTAGAGCCTTTTGAATGCAAGCACTGTACCACTGATCTAGGTCACCATCTCCCCCTTTTTGTTTATTTTTGAGACAGGGGTCTCCCTGGGTAGCCCCAAAACTAGCCTCAAACTTATAATCATCCCATCTCAGCCCTGAGGTCCTTGGTTTATAGGCTTCGGTATTATATTTATATATCTACGTATTCTTTATGCTGAGGGTTGAATTCAGAACATTTCACATACTAGACAAGTGCTCTTCTACTGAGCTACAATTCCAGCTTACTGCTTCCTTTTGTCTTGTACTGGTGGAGGGAGAATAGAACCCAGGGCCTTGTGCATGCTAGGCAATCATTCTACCAATGAATTCCATCCCCAGCCCACATTATAAGCATTTTACTTAAAAACTATTTTTAAATGTATGTGTGTGTACATGACTGTGTGTATACCATGCATTTGCTGGAGCCTGTGGAGGCCAGAAGAAGACGTCAGACCTGGGGTTATAGTTGTTAATGAACTTCCTAACTTGGGTACCGGAAACTGAACTTGGGTCTTCTGCAACAACTCTGAGCCATCTTTCCAGCCCCAATTTATAGGTATTTTAAACACTCCACCGTGTTTTGTTCTTTTCTTCTGTTTTATTTTGTTTTGTGTTATTCACTAATTCATTGTAGTGAATTCCCATTTAAATGTAGTTATTTGAAAGCCTTTGTGGACCTTTAACTTCTTTTTAATCTTTCAAATTTTGTGTTTTAGGAAGATCTACTGTAGTCCAGGCTCTGTAACTGAGGGTGACCTTGAACTCTTGATTCTGCCTCTACCTCCCAAGTGCTGAGATGGCAGGACTCCACCACCATGCCCAGAATCTGGTCTTTTCTTGCCCTTACAATGCCTAGTGAGTTTGAGGGAATCAAAGCCCAAGAGAATTAGGTGGGGAGAATAGGCCAAAGGGTATCGGTATGAATAATTATTTCAGAAACAGAATTTAAATTTCATTAGGAGTATTCTCATTAGAAAATTTGGATTTCCAATTACTTGCCCATAACTGTGTGAGGGAAACTTGCTTATTAGTACTACCATGTCCCCTGCTCCGTTCTCCTCGATCCCTGCTCATAGCTATCACAGAATGTAAAATGAGCGCAGGCCGGGTTTCTTAATCTATTTGGACAATTTGCAAGCGTGCAGCCCACTGTAATGGAATTTGAGATGTCGTGCCAAAGGATTTTTGTTTTCTTCTGATTCTGAAGTCCTTGTGCTATTTGCTTTTGCTTTATTTGAAAAAGATTCTGGGCTTCTGCCAGGGACAGCTTGGAATCACTTGTAACTATATTAGCCATACACGCAGCTGCGTGGGCTGAAATCAGGCTTACTGTTGGTGCCGGGCTGGGTGATGGCTTGTCTTTAATTATTATGATGGGATTTGTAAGGGCATAGCCAATCAGAAGAATGTAGGAGTCTGGGAATTTCACAGCTAGAGCAGCTTCAGAGGTGTCTCAAGTTTGTACAGAATTTTCTTTGACCAGCTTTGATTTTCTATTTGATTTAGACTTTTTTTTTTTCCAAAAAGGGTACACCCCTATCTCCCTCCATCCCTCACCTACGGCTTACTCTTCCTTCTCTTTCTCCTATTTTGTTTTAATGAGATAGTCTTATATGTAGCATGTGCTGGCACCATACTCTCCTGATCTTCTTGTTTCAACCTCGAGTTCTAGAATTTGTATGTATACACACTTATGCATTCACTTTGTGTGTGTGTGTGTGTGCACTTAATGCTTCCAGGTGCATGTGTATGCATGTGCACATGTGTGTAGAGTTCAGAGGTCAACATCAGGTTGAGACAGAATAACTCACTGGATCTAGAGCTCACTGGTTTGTCTAGGTTGGCTGGCCAGGAAATTCCAGGGATCCTCCTGTCTCTGCCTTGCCAGGACTAGAATTACAAGCACGAGCCCACCATACCCAGTTTTTGTTTTGTTTTGTTTTTAATGGGGGTTCTGAGGAATCGAACTCAGGTTCTCGTGCTTGCAAGGTAAATACTTTACCCACCTGAGCTATCACCCCAGTCCCCTGAGAAGGCTGTTTTAGGAAGAGTACCCTGATTCTGTCCCTTATGCTAGCTAGCTCTATGTCTCGCCGTTATCTCTGGCTCTTGGATAGACCTTGAGATCTTTGCCAGGTGATCAGAAGCCAGCTAGTGCAGGGATTTAAGCCCCCAGAACATTGATGGTTAGTATTGATTGTCAACCCACCAAGATTCAGACTCACCCAGGAGACAGATCTCTCCATATGTCAGTGAGAGAAGTTTCTGAGCCTGTGAAGGAGGAAAGACTCACCCTGAATATGGGCTGTCCCGTTTGAAGGGTTGCTGTCCCAAACTGAATAAAAAGGAGAAAGCAATTTAAATACTGGCATTCATTTCGCTCTGCTTCCTGACTGTGGGGACAATGTGACCAGCTGTTCCACACTTCTGGTGCCATGCCTTTCCTACCGTGAGGGACTGTGCCCTCAAGCTGTCATCCAAAATCAGCCCCTCCTCCTTATGTTGTTTCTGGCCAGGTATTTTGTCAAAGCAACAAGAAAAGTAGCTAATACAAGAAATATAGGCTGAAATAATTTCTTTTTCTTCATCAAGTCACCTAACTTCAGGTATTTCATGACAAAAAAATGTAAAAACAAACATAGTAAGGTTTGAAAGTTGGATGTGAAGAGCAAGGAATAACAAAGAATGGGAAGTAGATTTCTGCATTGTGAGTCTGGGAGAGCAGCGGGCAATCAGTGTGATTGACAGGACAAAGTCTGCCAGGAAAGGGGGGTGGGCTAGGGAGGGAAGAGCTTGGTTTGGGGTCTCTGATTTATTAGGGGATACTTCTTATATCAGGAGAGCTTTAGAAGTTACAGAGCCACAGATGTAACTTCAATGGGAATGGACAAATATTTCCCAGAAGTTTTTGGATAATGTTGGATTGAGTAGGGTTTCCTGGTCTCTCTGGGTCTCCACAGAAGTCTGCTGTGTACTCTGAGCCCATGCAGAGGCAGCCAGCTTTAGATGTGTTCTGAAGCATGCTGGGAATGAAGTAGCAGCTCTCAGCACTTGCGTGGCTGGGTAGTCAGTCAAGACTTGGAGTTACTGAATTCATCCAACAGTCGTGCATCGAGTGAGACCTAAGAAACTTTGACTGGAGAGAAGAACAACTGTTATGGTTTGAATCTGAAATACTTTGGAGAAACTCATGTTTGAACGCTTGGTCCCCAGATGTTGGCATTGCCCAGGGGAAGTTATGGAACTTTTAGAAGTAGAGGCTTGGCTGGAAGAAGTGGGCTTGCTGAGGGTGAGTCATGCAGGTTTATAACCTGGTCTCTGGTTCTGGCACTCTCTGCTTCCAGGGCTGCTGTGGGTAGATGGCCCCTGGCATACACATGCACCTATCACCATAGACTGAGTAAATCCACCAGATCTATCCCACCGTGATAGGCTGTGCCCTCTGAAACTGTGAGCCCAAAGAAACCCCTCTCCCTTATGTTGTTTCTGTCAGGTTTGTGGCTACAATGATGCAGCTAATTCACCAGCTCTGGCTCTTGCGATTTGAATGAGAAATGTCCCCCACAGACTCAGGTGTTTGAACACTTGGTCCCTGGATGGTAGTGCTGATGTGAGAAGTTTTCAAACCTTTAGAAGATGGAGCCTTGGTAGAGGGACTGGGTCTCTGGGAGTGGGGCCTGAGTCTTTATAGCCTAGTCCCATTTCCTATTAATAGGTCTTTGCTTTCTGACTGTGAATAGCTTGGGATCGGCCAGCATCCTGCTCTTGCAGACACGCCTTCCCTCTAGGATGGACTTTATCTGCTTCCCCCTCAAGGAACTGTAAGCCAAAGAAAACTCCTTCTTCCTTAAGTTGCTTTTATTTGGGCATTTTATCACAGCAATAAAAACAACAACAACAAAACCAAATAAAGCAAAACAAAAAACACCCCCCTCCAAAAAACAATATACTACCCTAAAATGATTTGTCTGAAGGAAGGAAGATGTTTGGGCCGCAGTTACTACACTTCAGTTACTAAAGAGACAGGGTTGTAGAGTAGAGCATGGGTAATACGTGTTTACTGGCCTTTGTTGTTGCCTCTTGGTTTACCATTAGCTTCACTACTACCAGTATATAGAGTACCTGCCCTTCCTTTACCAAGAGAAGTAAGGTCATCCAATTGAATCTAGCCTGACAGACTTTGTTTACACAACACTGAGTATATTGAATAGACCATACACACTGGGAACTTTAAAAGAAAATTAGGTTTCGATCCTTGAAATGTTTTGGAAAGTGTTATAAAACTGTAAAACTCACGTTAAAAACTGATATAAATATATGCTTCTTTGTACTCAATTTAAGGAAAGTAAACCATGAATACAGTGTTTGCTTGCATGGTGATTTAGGTGACCTTTTGAAATATATGATTTCCATTGATCCGTTGTTAATTCAGAGACTTCTGGGTATGGATCATTCACAATGCTCTTTACTTCTTCTTGCATATTCAAGATAACATTTAGAGACACCAGCCCTTCAGAAAGAGGAGATTCATTTAGAGTCTCTTAAAAAAAAAAGATTGATTCTATTTTAAATTATGTGTGTATAGGGAATAAATGCATGTGAGTGAAATTTCCACAGTGCCCAGATCCCTCTGGAGCCAGAATTACAGGCAGTCATGAGCTAGCTACCTGGTGTGGATGCTGGGAACTGAATTGGGGTCCTCTGCCAGAAGAGTATGTGCTTTTAACCAATGAGCCATCTCTCCACCTCCTAGAATGTTTTATGGTATAATCCAGCTTGTGACAAATTCTCTAATTTTGTTCACTCAAGATATCTTTATTTCATTTTCATGTTTGATGAATTGTTTTGCCACATGCAGAAGTCATTATACTGCCTTCTGGCCTCCACAGCTTCTGAGGAGAGATTCACTGCTTTCCCTATCATTGTTCTCTTGTATGTAATGTGTCATCTCCCCCCCCCCACCGCTCTATTTTCAAGATGTTAAGGTGTGGTTATCTTAATATTTATCCTGCTTTGGTTTTGTTGATCTTGTATCTATCAATCTAATGTTCAGCACACTTGGAAGGTGTAGATATATTTCTTCATTCTTTTGCGCAATTCCGTCCCTTTTTTTTTCCCTGTGGGACCCTAATAGCATGTATATGAATTGATTGGTGTCATCACACAGACCGACCTAGAAAGCTCTGTTCATTTCCCATTAAGTTTCCCCTTTCTTGCTTTAAAGTGGCAGTTTCTACTGATTACCCTGATTTTTGTTGACTAGTTATCTGACTCTCATTTGTAATTAATTTTGTCCAGTTATAGTTTCTTTTCATGTCTGGAATCCTTATCTTTTTATTTTATATAGTTCCTAATTTTGAGGTTGAGATGTCTTATCTATTCTGTCATCTGTCTTGTATGTAGTTTTTCATAAAAAATATCATGAGTTGGGCTGGGGAGATGGCTTAGAGCAGGGGTCCTCAACCTTTCTATTGCTGCGACCCTTTAATACAGTCCCTTATATTGTGGTGACCCCAGACCATAAAATTATTTTCATTCCTACTTCAGAAGTATAATTTTTCTACTGCTACAAATCATAATGTAGGCATCTGATATGCAGGATATCTAATAGGTAACCCCTGTGAAAGACTCATTGGACCCCCAAAGGGATCATGGCCCACAGGTCAAGAACTACTGGATTAATGGACAAAAGGAAAGCATCTTTCTAGTGCCAGGATCTGAGTTTGAATCTCCAGAACTCATGTAAGGGTCAAACTTAGTAATGTGTGATCCCTGCACTCATATAGCGAGAGGTGTAATGGATACAGAAGAACTCCTGGAAGCTTGCTTTCTGTGATTTTTTTGACATTACCAAACTTGTATTAGAAAGACTCTGCTATGCTCCTTCCAACTGGATCTTTATTTTAAGACAACTAACACGGCTGGGCTTACTCCATACTCATTCTTCTGTAGTACCTGGGCAGCCAATGGCTTTGCCACTCACCAAATCATTCCTTCCAGCTTCCAGCCACTGCACCCCCCAATATTCCCTGTGGGTTACACTATGCATGTGTAATTAATTTAGTTACCAGTCAAGGATTTTGATGGGTTTTATGCGTGTTTTTTTTTTTTGCTTTTGTTTTTTTGTTTTTTTTAGAGTACCCCCATGCATAGTTACCTCTACCCCAGGATTTCCCATCTGTGTCCTTGGTTGTTTTCCTAGCTCCTAAATTTTCTTCTACTATTTCAAGCCAATTAAGGCTTCCTGCCACGTCTAAGTGGATATGTGCTGGGACAGGTCCTCAGGTTAAAAAAAAACTGTTACAAATTCATAATGTGGTAATCATGGTGGTTATGACTTTGACCTTGCAAAGAAAGAGAATCCTTTACTTTTTTAAAGATTTATTTTCTTTATTTTTAATTAAAAAGGGTGTGTGTGTGTGTGTGTGTGTGTGTGTGTGTATGTGTGTGTGTGTGTGTATGTATGAGTGCAGCACACATGGAGGCCAAGAGAGAACATTAGACTCTTGGAGCTAGAGTTACAGGCAGTTGTTGTGAGTCATCTGAACTGGGTCCTGTAATCAAACTCAGATCTTTTGCAAGAGCAACACATACTCTTAACCACTGAGCCATTTCTTCAGCTCCAGGAGACATTTTTGCTAAAGGAAGATTTGAGAGGATGTGGAAGATTATATATGAGAAGGGGGGGAGGACAAATCATGTGAAATCTGTATGTGAAGTGTATGCATGCGCTCTGTGGTTGTGTGTGTGTGTGTGTGTGTGCGCGCGCACACACATGTAGAGGTGCATGTGTGTGTACATTCATGTGAAAGATGGAGACTGACATCAGGTGTCCACTGCAATTATTCTCGTTTATTATTTACCTAGTTATAGTTAGAGTCTTTTATTGATCATGGAGCTCATCAATTTGGCTAGACTTGTTCACCACCCAAAGATCTGCCTGTCTGAAGCCCCCCAGTACTGGAATTACAAGTGTGTGCTGCTCTGCTTGGCATTTTTTTGTGTGGGTTCTATGGGTTGGAACTCAGGTTTCTAGGCTTGTGTGTCAGACACTTGACAGACTGAGTCATCTCCGCAGCCCACAGGAAACCTTCTTTATCCATTTTTTTCCACTGACTTGGACCCCAGTGATTTGAGGGGAGCCTGACACACAATGCTTGGTATGGTTTGGGTGTGGCTTATGCCCCAAAGGCTCATGCATTGGAAGCAGGAATAACGATCTTTGGAGGTGGCCATATCTGAGGGGTGGGGTCAGTGATTAAGTCACGGTCACCTGAAAGGTTTAAATCTTCTTTATCCTTTTGTGGGTTTTGATGGTTGTTAGATATGGTAGAAGTGGCTTAATTTCCCATATAGGGGGTTGTTGTAAAACAGCAAGCTTGACTCCTCTTCAAAGCAGCCTTCTGCTTCTCTTCCTGCCATATGGCCTGCCCTTCTCTGTGTCTCAATCTCTTACTCTTGTCTTTATCTCTCTTTGTCTCCTTCTCACACATTTCACAGCCAGAAACACTCACCAGGGTCCAAACATATGGGACCACCCAAACTAAACTTACATTTCAGTCTCCAGGCATGTGAGCTTAAAAACCCCTCTTCTTTCTCTTCTTTTTAATTTAATTTCACTTTTTATGAGTATGTGTGTCTCGCCTGCATGCATGGCCAGAAGAGGGCATTGCATTCCCAGTACTGGAATTGCAAATGGTTGTGAGCTGGAATGTGGGTGTCAGGAACCAAACCCAGTTCCTCTGCAAGAGCAGCAAGTGCTCTTAAGTGGTATGCCATCTCTCTAACCTACTCCTCCTCTCTTTTTAGCATTTATAAAATAAACTTTTTTATTGATAAGTTATTTTATTATGTATCCCTAGCGGACCTGGAACTTGCTCTGTACACTAGGCTGGCCTCAAACCCACAGAGATCTGCCTGCCTCTGCCTCCTGAGTGCTAGGATTAATGTGTGTGCCACTATGCCCAGCCTGGTTTATTTTAATCATGTGTATGTGTGTGCATGCATGTGAGTGCAGATGCATGGGGAGACCAGAATTGATTGTTGGATTCTTCCAAAGCTGGAGTTGCAGATGGTTGTGAGTTGCCCATTGTGGATGCTGGGAACTGAACTCAGGTCCTCAGCCAGAGCAGCAAACACTCTTAATCTCTGAGCTGTCCTTCCAGTGTCTCTGTGTGTGTGTGTGTGTGTGTGTGTGTGTGCATGTATCACATGTGTGGTGCTAGGATTATAGGTACACACTAACATGCTTGGCTTTTTACATGGGTCCAGAAGATCTGAATTCAGATCTCCATGATTTCATGGCAAGCACTGCATCCACTGATCCATCTCAGTCCCTATCCACGGGTGTTTTGTTGCAGCAGCACAACACATACTGAGACAGTGCTCACTAAGCAGAGTTGAAGGAAATCCACTGGTGATAAGGAGGACACTGTTCCCTGGCTTAAACCACAGACCAAACCCTTCCTTTGAGTAATGCACTCCCCATTTTCTTCTGGCTTCTAGTGACTATCTTTCCATCTTCTTCCTTGTCATCCATAATATGTATGTATGATTTATTAGCCTGTGTTCCAGCAGAGTTTTTATTCAACAGGTTGTGGGTGGCTCCCAAATCTGCATTGTTAAAAGAAAACTTTAAACAATTGTTTGTTTGTTTGTTTGTGTGTGTGTGTGTGTGTGTGTGTGTGTGTGTGTGTGTGTGTGTGT
>CAJQZJ010037421.1:239562-258566 GCA_907164525.1 Lophiomys imhausi
TGTGTGTGTGTGTGTGTGTGTGTGTGTGTGTGTGTGTGTGTGTGTGTAAACACATACACTTATGTGCACTATATATAATCTTAGGCTAATATAAAATATAGTTCCTATACCTTTTTCCAAGCATTCTTAGTTTTATTTATCCCTTCTCCCACTATCTTCTGTATTGTCTTCCTTCTTCCTGCCCCCAATTAAAGTTCTCCACCCATTTTCCCATTTCAGGTTCATTAGGAAATGCCTGTAGATGCTGAATCATCTCACAGTCCCCTTATTTTTTTCCCAAGATCTCATATAAGTTAACCTCAAACTCAATATGAAGCTGAAAATGACCCTGAGCTATTTATCCTCCTGTTTCTGACTCCCTAGTGCTGAAAGTATAAATATGTGCCACCATGACAGGCCTAAAAATCCATACATCTTATGTGTATGTAGTCTGATCCGCTTTGATAAGTGCATATTATGTAGCTCATACTCCAGCAATATAGAGAACAAATCTGTTCCACAGAAATTCTCCTGTTCTTCTTCTTAGTCAGTCTTCCACTTCTATCAGAAGTACACTGTTCTGATTGTGTGTATGTGTGTTTGTGTTATGTGCGTGTACTCACGTGCATGTGTGGTCCAGAGATTGCCATATTCCTCATCTTATGTTTTTGACAGATAGACTAAATGGCTAGGAAGCCCCAGGGAATCATCCAGCTTCTGCCCCCTCTCCAAGTGCTGGGATTTTAAGCACGTGCTGCCACACCTGCATTTTTCTGTGGATTCTGGGATTAGAACTCAGATCCTCTTGCCTGCAAGGTAGACAACTGAGCTATCTTCCCAGCCTGGTTCTGGTATTTTAACTTGTTAATTAGCTTTGTCAAGAACTTCACAGGAATGAGTCATTTGAAATAGATCCTTGTTTCTATGTTTTCTTTCCCCCTTCCCATTCAGCATGTTTCCCCCTTTTATTTTTGTCAGAGTTGTGCAGGTTTTTTTTTTTTTTTTTAGCATAGCAGAGAGTAAGTATGCTAGATTTGGCAGCCACCAAGGCTCTGTACTAATTTCTTAAATCTGCTGTCACAGGAAGAAAGTCACTGTAGGAATACGTAATTGGCTGAGTGTGGCTATGTTTTAATAAACTTTTATTTATAAAACAACAGGTGGCTAGTCTGCAAGGATAATGAGCGCTCCATTGAAGAATATTATCTTGTTTTCCAATTATGCATTTTAGTCTTAATTATGTATATTTGTGTGGGTATGTACATGTGAGTGCAGTGCCTGCAGAGGCCAGAAGAGGGCGTCGGATTCTCTGGACTGGGAGTTACAGATGGTCGTGAACTGCCCATAGCGGATTCTGGTAACTGAACCCGGGTCCTCTGCAAGAGCAGTATGTGCTCTTAACCTCTGAGTCGTCTCTCCAGCCACACTTTCATTTCTTTTTACTGCTGATTTTCTCTGTATGGGTAGATTGCAGCCTATTTATTGAGTAACTCCATTTAGTCATTATTCATCTGATGAACCCCCAGATCATGGCCAGCTTTGGGCTATTATGGATAAAATTACAATGGATATCTTTTTAAAAAGCTTAGTATTTCTGTATTTTATGTGTATGCATGTTTCCGCGTGAGTCTACATATGTATACAGGTACTGGCAGAGGCAGAAAAGGGTGTCAGATTCCTTGGAACTAGAGTCACACAGGTACTTGTGAACCATCCACTATGGATGCTGAGCACCAAACCTGGATCGTCTGGGTGAATAATGAATGCTTTTAACCACTGAACCATCTCCCCAGCTTCTACCATGGGCATTTTGTATAAGATTTGCATTCTTGAGTTTTAATTTCTCTCATATAAATATCTAGCTGGATGTGGGATCACTGTGCCACTGGGTGGATGGATGTTTAACTCTTAAACTGATTTGCAGTTTGCCAAAGTCAAGTGTGGGCATTCTAGTTGCTCCTTGGTTTTTGTTTTTTTTTTGTGTCAGCATTTAGTGGTATCAGTTTTTCCATTTTAGCTATTGTGGTGGGCAGGGAAAGTACCTCCCTGTGCTTTGAAGACTTCTTGATTAATATGGTCCAATGTCTTTATCTCTGAGATGGCTTGCTGTTATCGACCCATAAGACATTAATAGCCCTGCTTTACCAGTGTGTACATACAGAGATGTTGGCAGAATGTATCTCTTAATCATCTGCTCTGTTGACATGACTCATGTGAACTGATGCCCAGTTGTCTTTTGGATAGAAATCCTGAACTTCTGGAATTTGGCTCAGTTGGTGGCACAAACCTGACCTCACTGATGAGTTTTTTTTTTTTACAAATGCCAGGATTCCTTTCCTTCCAAAGCCTGGAAATCGGACCTCAGTTACTGAAACAGTCACTGTGAATTCTGAGGCCCTTCTTTCTTAAGGGTATGGAGATCAGGCCTGTGCCTGTTTCTTGAAATGCCAGTGGACTCCCCGCCCCCATTCCTGCCATCTGGCTGATTTTCCCTCAGGAGGTAAGATTGAGAAAGCACACCCATATGCTGTTGGTTATTCTGTTTGTGTTTGGATGTGGAGTTTAATTTGTATCAGAAAATAGCAGCATTCTTATTCCATTGATTTTCCTTTTTTTTTTTTTCTGTAAGAGGGAAGAATGAAAGCTGGGGGATGAGTTACAGGAATAGCAAGTGAATAATAAGATAATGTGTTTTTGGTGATGTGCTGTTGCAAAAAGAATGCATGTTTTACTGTCCTTGGTCTTTGTGTTGACACAAAGCAGCCTGGATTCTGGTATCAGCGTGGCATTTTAGAGATATAGACCATTTCTTGTATGTATATTCTCAGTAATAAAAGAAACCCCATGAAATAGTTTTGAGCAGATAGAATGCCTGTTTTATGAGTGAGAAATCTGAAGGTCACACAGGTTTCCTAAGGAGCCCCCAAGTTGCTCCAGTAGGACACTGGGCCTGGGGAAACAGATTTTGCAAACCGCAGATTTCTCATGTTGTCAAAAGAAACTTTTTAGTTATTATGCCCCCATCCACCTGGGAAAAGGGACTATGGGGTTGGATTGTCAAGATTAAGCAAAGCTTCTTGTAGCAACTAGAGGATGGAGAAGGAAGGAGAAGGCAAGTAGGAGGAGAGCTCCCTTAGTGACTTATCCTGAAGTGAGACAGAACCTAACACTGGGACCAGCAAGATGGCTCAGTGGGTAAAAGTGCTTGCTACTGAGTCTGATGAACCAAGTTCAAATCCCTATGACCCTGATGACCCAAGTTCAAATCCCTATGACCCACATTCTCTCTCTCTCTCTCTCTCTCTCTCTCTCTCTCTCTCTCTTTTTCTCTCTCTCTCCCACACACACACACATGCACACTTACACGCACATGCACATACACATGCACAGAGCAAGTTCCAGAATAGCCAGAGCTACCCAGAGAAATCCTGTCTCCGACAACCAAGAAGGAAAAGGAGAGGGAGAGGGGAGAGAGGGAGAGGAGAAAGAGGAGAACCCAGCACTTTGCTTACTAGTGAGGATGTGGTGTGAGTGGTGGTAATGTTCTGGACCCTGGGCAGCCATGTATCATTTAATCCCTCTGAAAAACCTTCATTTTTCACCTGTAAAATGAGGTTCTTAGAAGTGGGTTTATCTCCCCTTCCCGACCTAAATGGAACTCAGGCCCTCTGCAAGATCAGGACAGGCATGCTGCTAACTGCTGAGCCATCTCAATACCTGTGATTGAAGCTAGTTAAACTACTTAATATAGTGGGCGAATAAGTACAGTTATATGTGTGTGTAGGTGCATGCGTTTGCAGGTATGTGTGTAGAGGCCATTGGGCAATGACAGGTGCCTTCCCTGAGAATTCAGCCATCTTTTAATTTAGTTAGTCAATCAGCCAATTATTTAATTATTTAATTTGTTGAGACAGGTATCCCACTAGCCTGGTTCTCACCAAATAGGGTTAGGTCATCTGGCCAGAGAGCATCCTCCTGTCCCTGTCATCCCAGCATTGCTGTTATAATAATGCATCACCATGCCCAGCCTTTTCACATGGGAGAACAAGGGTATCAAACTCCCATTCTCATGGTTATTCATCAGCACTTTACTGACTGAACCTTCTCCACGGTGCCCTTAGCGGTGTACACTTGCTCCTCATCTGCACAAATGGAGAATGAAAAGTACTTCTCAGGGAGGTAACTTGTGTTAATTGAGAATAGCCATGTGGTAGCTCTGCTGTCTCATCAGGACACCATGACTAACCAATAAAGGTCTGATGGCTTTCATGGGTATCACCATAAGAATGGGAAGACCTTTAGACTCCTAGTATCCAGTTCCTTCAGCCATTGAGTTCCGGTCACACTCTGTTGATCTGAAGTCTAAGCTTGGCCCCTTCCATCCCCTCCCCCTCCCCCTCCCCTCCCCCCTCCCTTCCCCTCCTCTTCCCTCCTCCTTCCCCTCCCCTCCTCCCCTCCTTTCCCCTCCTCTTCCCTCCCCTCCCCTCCGCTCCCCTTCCTTTCCCTTCTCTCTCCCTTTCTTCCATTCCTTTCCTTCCTCTCCCCTCCCTTTCTCCCTTTTCTTTTCTGAGGCAGGGTCTCATGTAGCCCAGACTCACTGTGTAGCCAGTGATGATCTTGAACTCCTGACCCTCCTTCCTCCATCTCTTACTACTCTGAGCCGCCATACTTGGTTTATGTGGTGCTGGGTGAGGAGCTCAGGGCTTTGGGCATGGCCAGGCAAGTGCTCTACCAACTGAGTTATACATCTAACCCTGAATCTACCTTTTTCAAATCATTTCCAGTTACTGTGGTTCTCAGGTTATAGGGGGAGAGTCCCTGCACTGGTCAGCAGCCTCTGTTCCAGCATTACTGTTTCTGGCTGAGATCCGTCTCTCTTCTCTGTCAAGAGGGACTCATTTAAGCACTTCAGTGTGCTGCTTAACTCTGATGAAGTGGCCAAGGGGATTAGGCCTAATGGACAAGGCTGGAAGCTCTCAGTGTTTCCTTGAGAGATTTCACCAATGATCATTAATTTTCCATGGGATGACTTTTAAGCATTTGCGTGGTTGTCTTGTTTGGCTCCGATTCAGAGCACCACAGTTCTTACCATTGTCATTTAAAAAGTCCACTGGTACGTATAAGTGGTTTGAGGAAGTCTATGCAGGTTAGGGTTCATAATCTATGTATCCATCTATGTATCTATGTATCTTTGTATGTATGTATGTATGTATCTGTGCATCTATATATCATCTATCTTTGTATATATATATATGTATGTATGTATGTATGTATCTATATATCATCTATTTATCTCTGTATGTCTGTATGTATGTATCTATCTGTCATTTATCATCTATCTCTGTATGTATATATGTATGTGCCTATCATCTATCTTTGTATGTATATATATATATGTATGTATGTATCTATCATCTATCTAGCTATGTATGTATGTATGTATATATCTGTCTATCCGTCATCTATTTATCATCTATCTCTGTATGTATGTATCTATCATCTATCTTTGTGTGTATGTATGTATATATGTATGTATGTATCTATCATCTATCTTTGTGTGTGTATATATATGTATGCATGTATGTATGTATGTATGTATGTATCTATCTATCTATCTGTCATCTATCTATCATCTATTTCTGTATGTATGTATCTAGCTATCTAGCTATCTGTCATCTATCATCTGTCTGTCTGCATGTGTCTACCATCTATCTCTGTATGTATGTATATATCTATCTATATGTTATCTATCATCAATCTATCTCTGTATGTATGTATGCGTCTATCATCTATCTTTATATGTATTTATGTATCTATCTGTCATCTATCTATCTCTATATATGTGTGTATCTACCTTTATGTATGTATATATGTATGTATCTGTCTATCATCTATCTTTGTATGTATATATGTATATATGTTTGTATCTATCTGTCATCTATCATCTATCTCTGTATGTATATGTGTATGTATGTATCTATCTTTGTATGTATGCATGTATCTATCATCCATCTATCCATCATCTCTCTCTCTCTCATCTACCCACTCATCCACCTTCATTCATTTACTTACCCTATCTCTCCAGCCATCCATTCAAAGTTATCCACCCTTCCTTTTACTCCTCAATACATCCTGCTATCCATCTGTTTACCCACTCATCAACTGCCAATCTGCCCACCCACCCACTCATTCATCTATTCATCCACTTACTCTGTCCATCCACCTACCCACTCACACACCCATTCGCCCATCCATTCACCCAACGTTAAATGTAGTTAGGCCTTGGGATATTAAGAAAACTCAGACCATGTTCCTCTAATCAAAGGACTATTGGACTATAATAAAACTGCTATTTCTTCTCTCTCTGGAAATAATATTTGCCCCCTCACATGGTAGTTCTAGTGAGCCGAACTAATAGTTTAATCCATTAGATTAATATTGACCCTTGTATACACATCTCTTCAGAAAATGTTTTGGGAAATCTGCTGACTTCTCCGAAGTAAAGGCACAAATGTCTCCAACCTGATACCTTATGTTGAAAATCGATTCCTCCTGGAGAAGCTTTTTAGAGCCTTGCCATGCTGATGACAGGAAGTTTTTCTATGGGGGGGGGGGAGCCCTGCTACTGTAGCAACCTCTGTCATCCTATCAGGTTGTTTTTAAAAGAGCAGTGTCTGTTTCAGTAAGTGAGGCTTGTGGTTCTGGAATGATATTTTGGGATGGTGTATTTACAGCGATGAGTCCCCATCCACACGTGTCTTTACCATGTACTCATGTTTGCGCACATCCCTATAACTCATCCTTGAAAGAATTTCCTGGGATTCGTTGACCAGCCACTTCATGGTGTTTATTGATATGTAAGGCTATAATTTGGGCTCCTACATGTCTGCTGATAGGAATTGCTCTAATTATTCCTAGAGATTGTCTGTGTGTGTTCCTTTGAGTGCATACGTGTATGTACGTGTGTATGTACACATGCATGTGTATGTGTGTAAGTGCGGAGGCCAGAGGTCAGCTTTGTGTGTCACTATTCAGGCATCATCTATATTGTTATTTGAGACAGTGTCTCTCACTGGAACTCTGGGCTCATGGATTAATTTAGATTGGCTGGATCCTCCTGTCTCAGTCTCCCCAGAACTTGGATTGCTAGCGTGTCTCCAAAGCCTGATGTTTTTAAAATTTGCTTGTGTGTGTGTGTGTGTACGTGTGTGAGTGTGGTGTGTGTGCACACTTGGGAATGCCAGAGTAAGACGCAGGGCATCCTGATCCATCATTCTCTCCTATTTCTTTGAGACAAGGTATCTTGTTGAGCCTGGAGATGTCCTGTTGAACAGCAAGTCCCAATGACCCTCGTGTCTCTTGTCCTTACAGGATGGGACACTCACTGATCGCATGATCAGACCCATGTGCTACCACTCCTCACCATTCCTTTTTTTTTTTTTTAACGTGGGTTCTTTTGATCAGTGCAAGTCCTCCTGCCTCTGTAGCAAACACTTTATTATTTAAACTGCCTACCTAGTCACTAGAAGCTGGATTTTAAGTGGTTTCATCACTGAATGGCCTGTTGTACTGAAAAAGTGTTTATAAATCCAAGCTATGTACTTGGGTTAAAAACAAACACCAGAGTCATTTGCCTCTTTCCCCATCCTCCTTCCATCTCTATGTGAACGGAAGAAGCTTTGTACATGGTTTTCATCACTGTGGTTATTCAATTTATTTCTGCATCTTTCCCTTGGCTTCATGCTATTAATGCCCTTTCTCACTCCTGCCCAGCTGTAACTGACTTAATTACTCACTACTAAATGCATCTTTATTGCTATTCCATTGTTTGTCATTGGACAATAGGTCATTTCTGCTTTTCTTAAAATGTAGAATGGTCCCCTGCCTGATATCTGTAACACAGACACAAGAAAACTGAGTTTTCTTCTGAGTCGCTTACAACATTTACAGGATGCTATTTATATATTGTTACTGCCTTGACAGTTTTCATTACTCTTCATATAACCAAGCATACTCTCTTATAACAAAGTTGAGCCAGCTTAGTTATCTCTCTGCTAAAATTGAACCAAATTCTTTTCCTTTGTGTCTTCTAATTTGGTAGTTTATTCTTATTATTAAAAAAAATTTATTCTCTGTCATGCTGACATGAAACCTAGGGTCGCATACATGACAGGCAGACATTCTACATGAAGGTAGCATTAATGTAATAAATTTTGAATAGTGCACATACAGTTTGGACTGTCATTTATTCAATTCATACCTCCATTAAACCCATGTCCAGTTATTGGCTTTAATAAACAAGTTTGTCCCAGAGCCAGTACTGGTGGCTCGTACCTGTATACTGAGCACTTGGGGAGTTGAAATAGGAAGAAAGAGAGTGCAGGCCACCCTGGTTGACATAGTACTTTTGAGACTAGTGCAGACCATGAAATCTTGTCCACAAAAAACCAAAACAAAAACTGAAACCGAAAGCCAAAAACAAGGAATAAAAAACACCAAAACCAACCAAACAAAAAAAAATCAACAACCTCAAAGCAACCAACAAAAGGGCATCCTGCTCATGCGTTCTTGTATGTCCTAGAATTTGGTAGAAGGTACTCTTGGCATGAACTACTTATGCGCTATCTGTGCCTCTGAGTGCACTTGTAATATATACATGGATTTTTCTAATGTTGATGTTGTCATCCTTGCTGTGTATTTTATGCATTCCTAAGATTGCTAATTCCTCTAAAATTATATGTGATAATACTTGCTGCAGGATGGGAACACGCGTATTTATTGAATGAATGTTTATCTTTTCTCTGAAGCTTCTGTTATTATAATTTTAAAAACTCCAGTTAAGAAAAGAACATAATTTGCTTTAGTCTACTTCTTCCTACTTGGCCTGTTATACTCAGCGTTGTTCTCTCAATGGATTTAGACTGAATATGGATTTCAGCTAATTTTTCTTCATTTTCTTCTCTAGTTTTATTTGTAAATGTATGAAGTTATATTTTATTATACTGTAGTAGAATTTGCACTGTATTCATTACTTTCTTGTTGCTGTCACCAAACGCCTCACAAGATGCAGCTGAAGACAAGAAGGGCTTATTTTGGCTCACAATCTGAGGGGGCCCAGCCCATCATGGTGGCTGGAGTGTTAGGTGGGTGGTCACATGGCACCCACAGTCAGGAAGGAGAGAGGTGGATGCTGGGGCTCAGCTCACTGTGTCCTTTGTATTCAGTCCAGGACCCCAGCCCATGGGATGGTGCTGCTCACACTGAGGGTGGATCTTCCTTCCTCCCTTAACCTAGTCCAGAAACTCCCTCACAGATATGACCAGAGGTGAGTCTCCTAGGAGACTCAGGATCCTGTCATGCTGACAACCAATACTAGCCATCACAAATAGTATTTAATTATTAAAATTTTTTAATTCATAACCTGGGAAGCTTGGTTTTAAACTATTTCCACTGTTTGTGGAAACAGTTTTAAACCTATTTTGGTATTTGATGGAGAATTTCCTCTTTTATCCTTCACTTTTCCTAAATAGCAGTTTGTTTGTTTCTCTATTTAAACTTTTCACATTTTGTTAAAAGACATAAATACATATTTTTAAAATATCCAAGGCAAAGTAAGTGTAAAAGGGTATGTTTACAGGGAGACATAATTGGAATAGGTCACACCCATACTTTTTGAAAATATTTGGCGCTTGACTGGTGACCACATTTGCTCATATCTGGGAGGATCTGGAAGCAGAGATACGATAGGAAATAGGCCATTCCTGGTGATTGAATTCCTCCAGCTATGGCCCCATCTCTTGAAGTTTATACACTCTTCTTATATACAGCCATAGCAGCCCCACCAGCCTGGAGCCTGTTTGGATTCAGGTTCCTGGGAAAGTGGCTGGAGTGGGCGCACATTTAGCATGTTTGTTTATCATGCTAAAGTGGCCCTTCTTGTGACCTTAGTTCATTGAGGTACCCAGGCAGATCTTGAATTCAATGTCCTGCCTCAGCTTCCTCAGTTCTGAGATTATGGGCCTGGCCCACCCAAGCTTTCCTCTAATAAGCATTTATAACCCAGTCTTTGTATCATGTCTGTGCCCATGTATGTACTGCATTTAAAATCATTTGTTTATATCCTTTTCTGATATGAGCCAGCTCATCATTATTTGCATGGCATGATGTGGCCTTTCAGGAATGGGATCTTGATTTATGACGTTATATTCTTAGAGAACAAATAAGTGATTTATTAGTCCTTAACTTGTTGCTTTTGTTTAATAATTGGCAGGTCAGAAGTTGGCTGGCTGCTTCTTCTGAGGGCTAGGGAGGAGGAGTATTTTTAGCTCCGAAGGCCATATGGTCTCTGTCACAATGACATAGTTCTGCCACATCACGTGAAAACCTCTGTAGACTGTATAAACAAAGGAGTGTGACCCCATTCCAATAAAACTTTATTTTTAGACAGCGAAATTTGAATCTCCTATGATTTCCATATGTCCCTAAATACCCATCAGTCCTCCATTGCTGGAAACTCTAAGCTCAACCTCAGATGGAAAATACTAAGGGAAAAAACCCAGAAAGACAAAACCCTAGATCTTATCATTGTTCTCTAAATAATACAATATCACAACTGTTTACATACATTTACATTGTATTAGGTATGCTAAATAATCTGGAGCTAATTCAAAGTAGACAGGAGATAGAGTATATGCAAATACATTGTCTAATCTATGCAAATTACATGCAAATATGACACCCTTTTACATAAGTGGCTTGAGCAACTTCTTGGTGTCTTAGGGTATGGGTAGAGGAGGGGCCTAGAGCAGATATTCCTCTTCAAACCAAAAGATTATATTATTCTTCCTTGGAGGTAAAAGTTAGCATGCAAAAACCCCTTTTAGCCTGTGGATCTTGCATAAACATGAATTAGTCTGGGTTTGGGCTGCAGGATAGCATCTCTGGCTTAGGGATCCATTGAAGTCACTTTCCCCATTACTGTGACCAAACACTTGACAAAAGCAACTGAAGGAAATTTACTGTGGCTCACAGTGTGAGGGCTTACAGTCCATAATGGAGGGAAAGGCATGGCCGCAGGAATGTGAAGGAGCTGGTTACTACATTGCATCCACAGAAGCAAAGAGAGATGATTGCTGGTTCTAGGCCCATTTCTCCTTTTTAATCAGTCCCAGCCTATGGGATGGTGCTGCCCAAGCTCAGAGTGGGACTTCCTCAGTTAAACCTCCCCGAAACACTCTTAGGTGACACCCTCCTCGGTGATTCCAAATCCAGTTAAATTGATAGATTATCCTTTACAGACACAGTTGATGACTGTCTGCATAGCTAAGGTATTCTAGCTTACCTACTAAGCAAATTCCATATGCTGGGTACCGCATGCACTTGTCCTGTGTTGGCTTGGATAGTTTTCATGAAAGCTCTGAATCATACATTTATTTGTGTGGGAAGACTGCAGCTAAGATTAAACCTCCTTGTGGTTATTTATCGATTGCATAACAACAGTGACCAATTTGAACGGAGGTCTGTGTGCCTGAGTTTACTTTGAACTGTAAAGCCCTTGTTCTTGAATGTGTGGGATTAGTGTGTAAGGCAGTGGGTAATGTGAGTAGTTACAGAAGGATGTTGCTATTCAGTTGCTAAGTTCCTTAGATATTCAGAAAGTCTTGAGTGCTGTTATTATTTTATCTCCTTTTTATCTGTACTTTTCCCCTTCTTTTTTTCCCTCCTTCACTTTCCTCTTTCCTTTCTCCCCTCCCCTTCCTCTGTACTTCCTTTCTCTCTCTCTCCTTTTCCCCGTGCCCCCTTTCTCTTAATTTTCTTTCTACCTCTTTCTTTTGCCCTCACTCTTTCTCTCCTTCCCCCCTCCCTCCCTTTTCTCCTCCTTCCTCCCCTCTCCCTTTCTCTTTCTTACTTTGCTTCTTTTTCCCCCTCTTTGAACAGTGTCACACCTCATAGCTCTAGCTGGACTAGACCTCTGTGTGGACCATGCTGTCCACCTCCATCCTGTCTCAGATTCCTGAGTTCTGCAATTACAGATATGCACCACCACAGCTGGCCTTGTTCTTAACCATAAGTGAAGCAGGAAGAAAGGACTGTCTGGGCTTGAGTCTGACTCCACCCTTCCAAAGGTTAATGACCCTCAGTTTTCGCACCTGTGGAATGGAAGCATAAACAATGTTCACTGTATGGATTCCGTGACTGAGTGTGGGAGAGGTGCACAGTACGTGGCTGAGAAGTGTGAGTAAGCATCACTGTTTGGAATGTAGAGTGGGGTGAATTTCTCTGAGACAGTATTTAACTCATAGTACAGATGCTGGAGGGATGGCTCAGTGGTTAAGAGCATTTGCTACTTTCGCAAAGAACCCAAGTCTGGTTTCCAGACTACATATTGAGTGGCTCGCAACTACCTGTAACTCCAGTTTTAGGGGCTCTAATGCCCTCTTCTGTTTTTTTCAGGAACTACACACACACACACACACACACACACACACACACACATGCACATGTGTGCATACACACTCACATGCACACCCACACATATATGTATGTATATATGTGTGTGTATATGTATATATGTAAACATACACACATACATATGTATTTCATATATATATATATATATATATTTGAAGAAACAGATTTTTATGGTCATTTATCACTGTGTGAAAAATTTCTATACCCTTTAGTCACATGTGGTCAGGTGATTTGATTTCTATCATAATTACTTTTCTTTTTAAAGATTTATTTGAATTTTAGTAATATGCCTTGAGTGGGTTCATGCATATGAACACAGGCACCCCTAGTGGCCGGAGGAGGCTATCCAGTCTGCTAGAGCTGAAGTTAAAGGTGCTCATAACCAACCCAATGTGGGTGCTGGGAACCAGAGTCAGGATGCGTGCAAGAGCAGCAAGTGCTCTTAATTGCTGAGCCTTCTCTTGGGTCCTCTAATTACTTTCCTGTCCTTGACATGCAGTGTATTACCAATTACATTGTAGTTGTTTCCCTTCAAACAGAAAGTATCCAGTTTGGGGATGATAGTTCAGTGTCAGAGCTCCGCTCTTCCATTTGTGAGGTTCAATCCGCAGCACTAGAAATTGTCTCTTTTCATTTAATTCCTCCTAATTTCCACTGATCCAATGCTATCGGTTATATGCTCCAGATAGCTTCCTTTTGCTTTTAGCTATTCTAGATTATAAAACCCCAGCAGCACAATTTTATGACAGAGATGCTGTCAAGCTCTTTGTGTCTGGGCAATTAGTTTTGATTTATGTAATACATGTTTGCATGAATGCATTGTGTGCATGTATGTATGTATATATGTATGTATGCATGTATGTTTGCACGTGTGTGCTTATGTGTGCAGGCCAGAGGTTGATGTCAGGTGTTTTTCTCCATGATTCTCTATTTTATTTCCTGAGGCATAATCTCTCACTGAATTTGGAATTTGCTAATTTGGCTAGCTGAGCCAGCCAGGATACCCCGGGGATCTCCTGTGCCTGCTTAGGTGGACCACCAGGCATGTGTGGCTTTTGTGTAGCTTCTATGGACTCACATCTGCCTTTCATGCTTGTGTGGCAAAAGTTTTATCCAACTTCTCTATCTCCCAGCCCCAGGGATTCTCCTGTTTCTTTTCCTCCCCAGTTCTGGGATTACAAGTGTAAATTACAGGTGCTCATGTTCAACCATTCTCCCCAATCTCCCTTCTCTCTGCTACCCCCAACACCATGTGTATGTGTGTGTGTGTGCACATGGAGCCACATGTGGAGGTCTGATAAAAACTTTTGGAGGTCGGTTCTCTCCTTCTCTCATGCGGGTCCCAGTAATTGAACCCAGGTGGTTAGGTGTGGCCACAGCAATGTTACCCAGCTGACCATCATGCTAGACCTTTATAGATTTATTTAGCTCATTATCCATTCATTCATTTTTCTGGTCATTGTATGGGTTCTAGATAGTATTCTGAGGTCCTGTGCATTACCGACAGCCTTATCTTCCTAGTCCCAGTTGTATGTGGGGATTTTTAGTTTGCTTCTTTGTTTGTTTGGTTTCAACTTTCTCCTACCCCATTTTGTTGTTGTTGTTGATTTTTCAATGCTAGGTATTAGCACCAAGGCCTTGCACATGTTAAGCAATATTCTACCCCTAGAGCTATGCCCCAACCCTTTCCTTTGTCTAGTTATCTTTGCCTGTTAGAATAGCTCTGAATATTAATCTCTCTCTCTCTCCCTCTCCCTCTCCCCCCCTCTCTCTCTCCCTCTCTCTCTCTCTCTCTCTCTGGTGGGCTGTGTAGCAGAATGTAACTTGACTGCGGTTTACATAACCAGGCTGCTACTGATGGATATTAAGATGTTTCCATTTCTGTCCTCTCTCGACCATTGCTTCAGTTAACATCCTTGCCACAGCCCTTCTGTGGTATTTATAGTGTTTCTCCACATAGAAACTTAGGAATAGGGTCCTTGCTCAGAAGTTACGTGTGCATGTCCTACTTAGATTCAACTGCCAGCTTGGCACAGCCTAAGGGCCCAGTAGGCAGTGCTATGCTTGAGCAGGTGGTCCTGGGTTGTGTAAAAAAGCAAGATGAGCAGCCTGGTTAGCAGCATTCCTCTGTAGTCTCTGCTTGAGTTCGGTGAAGGGCTGTGACCCAGCAGCATCAGTCAAACAAATAAACCTTTTCCTCTCCAAGTTGCTTTGGTTTCCACCCTTCCTAATGCTGCGACCTCCTGTTGTGCTGACATTTCCTCCTGTTGTGGCGACCCCAACCATAAAATCATTTTTGTTACTACTTCATAACTGTAATTTTGCTACTGTTATGAATCATAATATAAATATCTTGGTTTTCCAATGGTCTGAGGTGATCCCTGGGAAAGGCTCAGTTGACCCCCAAAGGGTGGAAATTCCCAGCTTGAGAACTACTGGGTTAGAGTGTTTTATCAAATCAATGGGAGAAATCACCCCCCATTGTTTTTCCAATAATGCTATACCAGGCAGAGAGTTATCTGATCCCATTTCTTGTCTGTTTATCCATAGAGTTGTTTGTTGTCACTATTTTGTATTCTAGATATTAATCCTTTGTTATATTTTATTTGAATAGCAAATATTTGCTTCCAGTGTTTCACTTGGCTTTTAGCTTTCTTGCTGGTTTTTATTTTTTAATCTTATTTTCCCAGTGCAATGAAATTTCTCAATTTCTTTGCATACTTCAGGTGTTACCGTGTCTGAAATGCAATTTTATGACTTCCTCGTAATTTATTTCAGCTCTCATTACTATGTCCTCAGATGCCTGCGGTTGCATTGTTTTTCTTGTATTTAGGAGGCAGGTACTAACCGTGGAAGCTTCCTATGTATTATGGGGTGGAACAGCGCTGTCCTCAGGGATGGGTACTCAGACAGGTGTTTTTTGTTTTTGTTTTCTGGTTTGTTTTGTAGCTTGAATTGTATTCCTCTCAAAATTCATTTGCATGAGTACGTGTGTGTGTGTGTGTATTTTTATATGTATTTGTGTGTGCATTTGTGTATGTGTATTTATATGTATATATGTATTTGTGTGTGTATGTGTACAGGTGCATGTGCATGTCTATATGTAAGTGCATATCTGTATGAGGAATAACAACTTCAGATGTTATTCCTCAGGCCCTGTCCATCAAATATTTTTGAGACCATGTCTCTCACTGACCTGGAACTTGCAAAATAGATTAGGCTGACTGGCCAGCAAGTGTTAACCCCCCAAAAATGGGAGGAGAAAAACCACTGACCCAAATCACCATGACAAATTAATCAATTAATTCATCAATTAATTAAAGCAAGCTTTTTTTATTTGTGTACACGGGCTCTTCTCCCTAAGGTGAGGTACCAAGGCCAGCACTGGATGTGAGGAAGACAAGGTTTTTATAGCTCAGGGGTAAGGGGGTTTCCAAATGGGGGATTTCGTGGGCAAAATAGGCAGGATTACAGGAGCATAACATCAGCGTAACATGAGACTCCTAAGAACCTCCTGAAACAAAGACATAGTTGCAAGGTGCAGATAACAAAGTAGTCATAACAACAGGTAGTCACAACAAGGTAGGCATAGGTGGGTCATATAACCTTTTGAAACAAAGGTAGGGTTGCAAGACGGTCATAAACAACTCTTTGAAACAAAGACATGATTGCCCATTCCTGAACTAGGAAGTATAGAACCATTTGTACTTAAGGTCACAGGTGGACGGTAGCCCGATCCTTGAGAGACAGAGGTTTAATCATAAACAGGGGTGCACCTAGTCTGTCTTTACTATAAAATGGCTTTTAAGCCTAAGAGGGAGGCAGCCTGGGTCTTCACAAATCCAAGGAATGTACCATCTCCACATCCCTAGGACTGGATGGGACACTAATCATGGGCCACCAGGCTTAGCCATTTTACACGGTTCTAGGTATCCAACTCAAGTACTTCTTACAAACTGGGCTGCTTTTTTTTTTAAACATATGTTAGCATTAACTTTATATGTTAATATCTAATAAAACTTTGGGAAAAGGTTTCCACTTGAACAAATATCACAACAAAGCTTCAGGCGTAGCTACATAGAAACTCCCTGACACAGTAGCAAAGCACCTGTGACCTTTACAACAAGAATGAGTTCTATTGGCTGACAAACAGAGCTCAGGGCAAAGACCTGAGGAGGAGGGATTTGTAATCAGCACAAAGATAGATTCTACTGAAGGGGGATGAGAAGTACAGGGGACCTCTCTCATAAGGACGGGGATTCTATTCACTGAGAGACAATGGTCAGGATTAAGACCTAAACAATGCCCAGGATTGGGAGGTGGGGGTGGGGGGGATTCAGGAAGGCTGTCTCCATAGAACAGCAGAATACCAAATTCGGGTCGTTGAGTTTGGTGACACACTTTACCCACTGGTTGGGCAACCTTGCTGGCCCAACTTGGTAACTTTGGTTGCTATGGCACAAAGTAACCCTTACGTTTCGTGTCTTCTCTTCTACACATGTTGCTTTCTCTTCTGTTTTCCATCACGAGTTGAGATAGTGTGAGGTCCTCCCCAGATGTATCCGTCTGAGTCTACACTTCCCTGCCTCCACAACTGAGAACCCAGATAAACCTCTTTCCTTTTAAACTAACCCAGCCTCAGGGATTTTAGGACAGCAACAGAAAACGAGGCTAACGCAACAGTGTCAGAGATGGGGGAAGAGACATTCTCGTTTTGCTTTAGTCAGCTTTTTACTGCTATGACACAATACTGGAGAATACAATGGAAGGAAGGATTTCTTTTGACACATCAGAAGGTCTCCATTCCTTTTGGGTTCAAGATGAGGTAAAATATCATGACAGGGAACACATTGTAGGGTGAAGCTACTTGTCTCATGTTGGCCAGGAAGAGAGGAGAGAGGGAGAAAGATAGATGGAGGTGGGGGTGGGGAGGAAGAGAGTCAGAAAGAGGGAAAGAGGAAGAGAAAGAAGAGGAGGAGGAGGAGGAAGGTTCAGAGAGATGTCTCCTTCCAGGGCCCACCCCTGTGACCATGCCTCAACAGAGGAGCCTTCGGTGGGATACTTTGGATTCAAACAACGCTTCTATAGAAGTAACTAGAAGACAGTTTCTCCTTTTCCTTGGGGGATGGTGTGTTGTGAAACAGGAAAGCTGGCCCTGTGGCAGCCACTTTGTCACTGTGAGTTCAGAGAGGAGTCGCAGTAGTATCTCTGTGAAGAGCCTGGGAGTGAAGCCAACCCTAGTTGGAAGAACAAACCCAGTGAATCTCTTTGGGTTTTGTTTGAGTTACTGCTGTAGGAAGCCTCAACCAGCCTCCTTTTACACATCCCACTCATGGACCAAAATACTCCCTTTATTACTGTAGCCAATTTGTAGAGCCTTCCTGGAACCTTTGTTACTAATATGGTCTCTCTTTTTAAGCAAAAATTGTGCATTTCTACCTTAAGTTTGCAGGCAGAGTATGCGATGGTTTATTATATCTGAATCGATCTGCAAATATTTTGAAGCAAACACCATCTTACTCTGTTTCTGGGCCAGAAAGAGCTTTTTGCTGCTTAATGATGGCAAAAATTACATAGGAAACTGCCTTTGTTTGACATCTGAGATGTTCAGGGCTGTAAACTCTCCGCCACAGGCTTTCTCTCAGTTAGAAATGCCAATTAAGTTCAGTCAATAAATAAGGCTGCATGGTAGTCTCCACACACAGAGCAGTACTGTAGTGTGCTGAAGAAGAAACCTCCAAAAAATGCCTTGTTGAGGTGAATAATAACACAACCTCCTTTAGACCAAGACTTTGGATCTTAGGAAATTATTTCAAGAAACTAAATGTATTAGAATTCTCTAGAAGAACAGAAGATATATCTATCTGTCTTTCTGTCTGTCTGTATTTATTTTTATATGGGCAGATAGACAGACAGACAGACAGATAGATAGATGAGACTTAATAGAATGACTTACAGGCTGTGCTCCAGCTAGTTCAACAATGGCTATTTATCAAACAAGGTCCTAGAATCCAGTATTTGTTCAATTCACAACACAAGGCTGCAAGTAGAAGGTGTGGTCCAGATTAAAGGTGGGTCTCCCTACCTCCAAAGATGTGGATTAAAGGTGTATCTTCCCACCTTATAAAACCTGATAAAAATGGAGTCTTCCCACTTCAAATGATTTAACTAAGAAAAAAATGTTTCACAGTTGTGCCCAGCCATTCGGGTTTTAGTTAATTCCACATGCAGTTAAGTTGACAACTGAGAATAGCTCTGACACTAAGTATACAATTGTGTGTATGCAGTAGGGAATGTAACCAGGCCACTGTAGTGCCAGTAATAACTGGAAACTTGGGTATGGTGAAAGTGACCAATAATAGGCAATTTGCTAGATTAATCACAATGTATTTATGCATTGACATATTGTGCAGCCATTAAATGGTGATTTTGATGTTTATTTTTGACATAGAACAATGTTTATAGCATTCTGTTGTGTTAGAAGAATGGCAAGTTATATCACAGTAAGTAAAGTATGACAGTATTTTCAAACAGTATCATGTAGGGCTGGAGAG
>CAJQZJ010037421.1:258576-278614 GCA_907164525.1 Lophiomys imhausi
CTTGCAAGTCAAGAACTTTAGACTGAGTCATTCCTCACCCAGAGCCTTTTGATGATTTTGTTTTTAAATTTTCAAAGTCAAATCCATATTACTTAGGAAGAGCATATTAATAAAATTAATTACAACAAAAATTAGTTATATGACACTATTGACCTACTCTGGAAACTTAAACAATTTAAAAATAATAAAGCGGGCATGAGGTACGTTATTAATATTGCATATGTTCCAGTACATTCTTAGAGATCTGTGGTTTGGATATCTCACATGCTCCCCAATATTCTGCTATGGTTTCAGTATGACTTGCCCCCACCAAACTTCATGTGTAGGTTTGGTCCCTAATGCAGCAGTGTTAGGAAGTGGGCACTAGTGGGAAGATTTTGGAGACCATGGGTTAAGCCCTAAGGAACAGATTAGTGCCTTTCTCATGAGACTAGATTGGTTACTTCAAGAGCAGGTTCCTATGTTTTCTTTCAGATACGATATTGCCATTTTGGAGTAGAGGGTGCCATGGCCTGGTAACCATGGCAACTAATCGAGACCTACTAGGGGTATCTCAGTCTATGCTAAAGGTGATGGAGCTACTGGTGCTTGCAGGTAGAACTAGGAGAATTCACAGGATCCTTAGCTGGGTTTCCAGTTATTATTCCTTCATACACTCCCCAGCTGCAAGGGATCTTGGGAGATGCTCTAGTATCTAGGAAGTGGAAGGTTAATTGAAAGGCGAGACCCCATGATGAGCCTTCCATGAGGTCACCGTCTATGATAGGGTGGGAGTTTGTGTTGATGCAGCTGCTTTGGGGTCGCACAGACTCCTCCTGTGGGTAACACCAGAGCAGGACTGAACTCAAAGTTCACAGGCTTGGGGACTCACCTGGGAGCTTTCATTTCCTATCGTTATCAATCTTGTGTTCTTTTGGGACAAGATGAAGTGGGCTTTTCCTACTCTGTAGCTGTGCAATAATAAATGACTTATATAATGTACCTGGCAAGGTCTGTAAGATGTCATCAACCATGATGGTTTCTCTGAAAAATGTCTCTAGGAAAGCTCACATGTGGGAGGAACACTTGGTCTTCAGCTAGCCCTACGTCTGGTCCTAGCTCTAGTGCTCTCTCTCTCTCTCTCTCTCTCTCTCTCTCTGACTCTCTTGCTCTGCTTTCTAACAGTAGCTATGATGCAACTAGCCACTTAAATTTCAAACTGCCTCTTGAGCAGCTCCCCCCACCATGGACTGTATCCCCTAAACTACAAACCACAATAAACCCCTTTTCCTTTTAGGTGGTTTCTGTGGGTGCTCTGTCACTGTGAGAATAGTAACTAAATAAAGGAGACAGAATGGAGAAGGCTTCCTGTTCCTCTCAGGTCTCATTTGGCAATGGAGCTGGAACATTGTTTATCTTTGCCTCTCATCTCTCTTAAATCAGCAGACCCACACACCTTTGGAAGAAAAGGAAGTTGGAGTGGAGGGTCATCATGTCCCTCCAGCCTCTGAGGCCCTCCTCAGACTCTGTGGTTAATACTTTCAGGTGGAAACACTGGAGGATGCCCTGGGCTGTTTGCTGGATGCTGACTCATCCTTCCCTTGGATGCTCTGGTGGACCACATTTCCTGCTTTTCCATGGACACACACTTTAGATGAACTGGCCTCTTTTTCCCATCAGCCATTGATTATGCATGCCTCTTTGGCAAGGGGCCTCCATTATCCTGCCTGCTCTTTTGCCTGATGGCTTCATTCTGTCTGCTCCCATCATTTGATTTGATTTGATGGTGTTGCAGCATGAGGCTCCCACATCATTTCTGCCTGTTAAGCAAACATGTATTTCTGGGATAGATGTTTTTAATTGAATGAAACACGCTCTAACGAGGGTCAGCTGCAGCCGTGAAGTTTTTTTATGAGCCATTTGCTGAGAAACACTTCCAATGCAGCCTTCTGTGTTTGGTCGAGAGAGTTGGGTTGAATTCTTATGGTAGCACGTGAGTCAAGGTTTTGCTGACTTTGGTGTGCTGGGGTTTCTGGCTGTGAGCCACCACGGTGGTGGCCCTGTGACATACCTTGTTCTCTAGGCTCCTGTTTCATTGGTATAAATAGCAAGTAATTAGCCCGATTAGGAGAAACAGCAGTCCTGGGTCCTGGAAGACCTCAGTTTGGCATATGTTCCAAAGTCTACCTTTAGGATCCAGCTGAGTAAGGAAGGAAGACTTTGCTTGATATGTGTGTGTATGTATGCATGTGAGTGAAACAGATGTGTACCGGGAAGTGAGGTGGGAAACCTACCCTTTATAGGCTCAGTGAAGGAATCTTAGGCCTGTATTTCCAACTTAGAAGCCATTGTACATGTCTCCTGTAGTCAAGATAATGAATTACCCCGTACTTAGTGGCTCAAAACAACAGAAACTTATTCGCTCACAGCTTTGCTAAGAAGTCCAACTTCAACACCTCCGGGCTAAGGCCAAGGTATCATCATTGTCACATCCCTCTGGAGGATGGAGAGGAGACTCTGTTCCTTGCCTCTTCCAACATCTCATGGCTGAGGCACTCCTCATCCTTCAGTTCTCCAAAGTCAGTGTCTTCAAAAGTCTTGGCTCCATCTTTGCCTCAGTTTCCTCTCCCTAAATGTGTCTATTGAATCCTCCCCTCACTAGAACAGTAGTTCTCAACCTGTGGGTCACGATCCTCACAGGGTTGCATATCAGATATTTACATTACAATTCATGACCATAGCAAAAGTTCAATTATGAAGTAGCTATGAAATAATTGGCTGAGGGTCACCACAGCACGAGAGACCGAATTAAAGGGTCACAGCATTAGGAAGGTTGAGAACCACTGACTCAGAACAACATAGGATCACGTTCAGGGCTGTTAGTGATGTCTCATTACACTAACGAGCATCTGCCGGATGTAACTTAGAGAGAGGAAGGATTCATTTTGTGCACAGCTTCAGAGGCCTCAGTTACTGTGGTGTGGAGGACCTACCAGTGCCTTTCAAATCATGGCAGACAAGAATCAGAGAGCATGATAGGAAAGGGCTGGTGATAATACAACCCCGCAAGGTCATGCTCCTAGTGACATACTTCCTCTTGCTAGGCTCTTCCTCTTTCCTTGGGTTTCTAGAACCTCCCAAAATAGCACCACCAGCTGGAGACCAAATGTTCAGCCCATGAGACTGTGGGAGAAATTTCATATTTAAACTGTTAGAAGAGTCCATTTGGCTCAGTGAAGACAGTCCTGTCAGTCAAGGTCCCTCCCACACACCTGGACTGACTGTTTCCACATAAGATGACTTTGACAGGCTCCAAGGAATAGCTCTATTTGGGTGGCCATTTTTCAGCACATCACCATTAGAATCCTCAATTTTATCCTTAGCCAATACAGGTTGAATAAACTTTTACCATAAGTTACTTTGGATCAGAACTGTTGTAGGTTTTAGGTTGCTTTTAGATTTAATATTAGATTTTTGACTATTTGTGTATAGATAATGAGGGATGACTGGAGAAGGACACAAACTGAAAAGATATAATGCATTAATGTTTCATATACATCTATATGTTGCCAGAGGGTAATTTATTTCTTTGTGTGTGTGTGTGTGTGTGTGTGTGTAGGTGCACATGTATATATGTGCATGTATGTGTACATATGGAGGCTAGTGGTCAACCATGGGTGTTGTACCAGCTTGTTTTCTGAGACAGGGTTTCTCACTAGTCCAGAACTCGCCTCTGCTCCACTATGCTGGGATGATAAGCATATGTTGCCATGTGCAGCTTTTTCATGTGGGTGCTGGGGTTGCACCAAGGTCCCCATTCAATTCTTAGTGTGTGCTTTCGTGAGCTTCAATCAGTTAATTCCTGTCCTCTGTCTAAGTGCATTCAGAAAGTCTGTTCCTGGCCTATTTAAAGTCTGTGAACATGATTACAATCATTCTTTAGAATTCCCTGTCTTAAATATCATCTAAGCCCCTTTCTCTTTGGGAACCATTGCTATGAGATTGTTTTCTCAGTATTACCTTGTTTTCTTGTATTTCCAGAACTAGACCTGGGCATATGGATTTGCGTTATTGGTTATGTCTTGTGTTCCCAGCCCATCTGGCCAGGCTAATGCCTAGAGGTAGCCAATGAGACTGGAATATTTAAAGGAGGTTGGAATGGAGGAGGGGTTTCTAACTAAGGGGCTGTCTTGCCCTATCTCTGCCAGCCTGGGCCAGCTTCTAAGGCTGTCTTGCCCAATCTCATCTTTGCTAGCCTGGGACAGCTAATTGAGGTGAGGCAGTAACAGGCTTCAAAGGCCAGAGAGAGATCACAGACAGTCTGGGTAGAAGGATTTTACCTAGTCTCCACTGGGCCAGGCAGAGCTTCATGGGGTCATTCATCTGGAGCAGGCTTCCAGGGTTGCGGAGAGGTTATGGGCAGTGAGGATGGAAGGATTTCCCCAACATACACACTTGTGTGAGCACACAGTGCTTGGAGTGATACGACCATTTTACAGCTATGGAAGGTGACCAGAAGAATCACAGAGGGTCTGCCCTAAAGCCCATTGTGCTGTGGCTGACTCTATCTTTTCTGGCTTATGCCACAGAGAGCCAAAAGTTACCATGGAGCACCATTAACTAATCCAGGACCCCCTTGGAAGGCTGCTCCTGTCTTTGCTGACAGGCTGGAATTGGTCTGAACAAGCTTTGGGATGAGGGTGAGACAAGGCCATCCTGGGTTCCTAAGTCATCTCTCAGAGTGTTTTCTCAGTCACAGCAGATCTGAGCAGCTGCTGGTCGGTCACACCATTTGGCCACGGGCCTCTCTGTGAGCTTCACACTTTGGTAGCCAGTGATTTTGGACAGCGAGGTCAAACCAGGGAACTTCATCAATGTGAAGCTTTTGGGGAACATCTGTGATGTCCCTGTTCAGGCTCTGAATCTAGCAACTGTCCCCAACGATTCTAATGTTTTAGCGAAACAGAGGCACAGGGAGGCTGAACTCTGCTAAAAGGTCCCCAGCTCAACTTAGCAGTTTAAATCTGTGCACGTAGCCATGCCTTAATCACATCTGGGGCCCTCGAGCATGTAACTCAAGCTCCTGGAACCCTCAAAAGCTAGGCTCAGCAACCTGTGTCATTTCCCTAATTAAAGAGACCAGTAGGGCCTGGGAGATGGCTCGGCAGTTAAGAGTATGGACTGCTTCTCCAGAGGACCGAAGTTCATTTCCAATCATTCACGTTAGGTAGGCTCACAATGTAACTGCAGGTCCCAGGGGGCCCATGACCTCTTCTGACCTCCATGGGCACCTACCTGTACTGACACTTGCCCATACCCCCTACCCACATACACACATAATTTAAAAATAAAATCTTTTTAAGAAGAGCAGGGTTTCCCATGATCCCCTCTGGCCTCTGTGTGCATGCGTGGGTGGATGTGCATCTGCATATCTGAACATTTAGCTTTTATCCTTGGATTGAAAACAGATCCCGTGGTCCAACATCTATGACCTCGTGACACCCAGGTGTCCATCACTTGTCCCTTCATGTTTCACGTGATGACACTGCTTTGGTGTGGCTTTCTGCTGTTTTTGTTTGCTAAGGACCTGAAGTGACGTGGATAGAATTATGGCTGGAATAAATGATGTATGAAATGAGAAATCTTTGTCCAGGGCCAGAAGGGGGAGAGAGAGAAGGAAAAAAAAGTGCCTCTCACAGAAACAATTGTTTGGAATTAGTTTCTCTACGGTCAGACACTGCAGAAGGAAAAGATAGAGAATCATCAGCTTTTTTGTTGTTGTTTCTACATTTACTGAAAAGCCAGGCTTTTGTTAATTTCCCATCACTGCTTTCAGACTCCCAGTGATGGGAAATGGATCTTACACCAAGTAAAAGCCAACTCTGGTCCAGTAGAACTCATGGCCTGTATGCCCAGGGGTGAAGACCAGGGGAACATCAGCAAGAGATGGTTTTTAGCTCTGGGCTCCTCCCACCCTTTCAGGGTGACCCTTTCTTCAACTTGTTTCTGAGTAGCTTCATTCTCTTTAAGATTTTTCTGTCAGGGAGCTAGAGATTTAGTTCATTTGATAGAGCGCTTGCCTAGCATCCAGAAAGCCCTGAGGTCTGTTCCAGGGCCACATAAACCAGGCATGGTGGCACATACCTGTAAACCCAGCAGTAAGAAGTAGAGACAGGGAGGTCAGACGTTCAGGGTCATACTCTGCCTCATAACAAGTCTGAGGTCAGCCTGGGCTATATGAAACCTGCTTCAAAAACTCAAAACCAAGCCAAGAAAAATATTTTACCATCTGGGGGTGTGCCTCAGTGATACAGCAGCACTTGCTTAGCATGAACAACACTCTGGGTTCCACCCCCTGCATTGCAAAATAAATAAGCAATATTAATCCAAGAAACAAAATAAAGATGAGTGTCCAGCAAGATGGTTCAGCAGATGGGTCCTTTCTGACAAACTTGAAGACCTGAGTTTGAACCCTGGGATGCATGAGGTGGAAGGAGACTACCAGTGCAACACACACACACACACACACACACACACACACACACTCTCTCTCTCAAGCAAGCAAGGTAGGGTAGTTGTTTTTAAGAGTAGGGCTATAGCTCACACTGGTAGAGCACTTGTCCATTGTGTACAGCACCATGAATTTCATCCCAAATGGAACGGAATAAAAACTTGTAGACAAAAGGGTTGTTGTTGAATGGCATGTAATTTAGTTCTAAGGACCAAGTCAGACCAAAAGAAGAGCTTTGTATACCAGCACGAAGGCTGAGCTGGGGACTTGGCACAGTGGTTAAGCACTTGCTTGGCATGTCAAGGCCCTGGGTCCCATCCTCAGCATGATGACAACAATAACAATCAAAACCCAGAGTGGCCGCTGAGCTTCCAGAGTGCCGCTAGCCATGGGTTTCAGCTGGACGGCTTCCTGCAGCCTTGCTGCTGGATGGGCCCAATCTCTTTGTCAGGACTCTGGACCACACATCCAAGCTGGTCACTATCTTAGTTAGGGTTTTTATTACTGCAACCAAACACTATGACCAAAAAGCAAGTTATGGAGGAAAGGGTTTATTTGGTTTACACTTCCACAGTGCTGTTAATTACCAAGAGGAAGTCAGGACAGGAACCTGGAGGCAGGAGCTGATGCAGAGGCCACGGAGGGATGCTGCTTACTGGCTTAGTCCCTGTGGCTTGCTCAGCCTGCTTTCCCATAGAACCCAGGGCTGCTCCCAGCCCAGGCATGGCACCACCCACAATGAGCTGGGCCCTCCCCCATTGATTGCTAATTAAAAAAAAAATGCCCTGCAGCCAGATCTTAACAGAGGCAGTTGAGGTTCCCTCTTTTCCATTAACTCTAGCTGGTGTCAAGTTGACACAAAACAGTCACCAACACAAGGCTACCTTTCCCCTTCAGTTCTGCTTTGCAGCTCCTTCCTGCACCTTCCTTTGGGGCTGAAGTTCTGTTTTGGACCGTCATGGACTGTGCCCATGATCTTCAGCAACAAATCCAGGCCAACCCTCAGCAGGAGGGCCCCCCACCTTGACCTCTTTGGCAATGCTCCTGAGAGATGTTTACAAAACCTTGCTTCAGCTGCAGTAGCCCACAGCTCATGTGCAAGAAAATGGTCAGCTGAAGCAGTGTGAAGAGACAAAGGAACGCAAGCCAGCCCATGGAAGGAGATGATCCCTATGAGGTGCTATTTTTGTCCCGGTTACATGCTCACGGAGTGTCCTTGAGGGAGCTGCCTGAGTTCTCCATCTGTTTGTCACTGCCCTGTCAGGACCTCTCCCTGTGCTTGCCAGGCTCTCAGAGCCCCCCCCCCCCCCCCCCCCCCCCCCCCCCCCCCGCCTCCCTGACAGTGTGTGAACACACTCCCAGATTCTTTGAGGGCTTGGGTGCAGAGGCCAGGAGCTAATGCTGCATGTCACAAGAGGAACAGGAGTCATCAAATTGTGGGCAGATTGTGACCTTCTTATCACTGCCATTTAGAAGTAGCCTCTTTGATTCTGATCGTGATCCACATAACCTTGTAGACTGCCAGTGAAAGGAATAACTGGCATTTACTGATTGCCTACTGTATACACTAATTTAAGCATGTCCATTCACTTGTCATGTCTCCCACTACCCCCTGCGTGCCCACCCATTTTGAAACAGAATAGCAATATGTAGTCCAGGTTGGTCTGGACCTTCTAATTGTCCTATCTCACGTTACAGGGTGCTAGGATTACAGGCATGCACCCCCATGTTCGTTCACTGTGTTCCTTTTATTTTGTTTATGTTTATACCTTCTTTGGTATGGTATGGTATGTATATGTCAGTTGGTGTGTATGCATGCATATGCACGCGTGTGGAGACCGGGAGTTAAGATCAGTCGACTTCCTCAATTGGACCACTTCGCCTTATTCTTGAGAGAGGATTAGGATCTCATCCTGCTCCTTGAGCTCATTCCAGCTAGGCAGGCTGGCCAAGGAGCTCCAGGAGTCTTCCTGTCTCCACCCTCACCAGTGATGGGCTTACAGACAGGCATCTTCAAACCCTGCTTTTATGTAGGCTCTGGAGATCTGAACTCCGGTCCTCATGTTTGTGCGGCAAGCCCCTCGGCCTCTGAGCCATCGCCCCAGTCCGCAACTGCTGTTTTAACTATGAAGTTGGACCAATTTCATATGCAGCTACCGGAAACAAATGTAGATGTTCTTCTCTTCATGCACGAAGTCCTGGTGATATTTCAACCTCTCATTCCCAGGAGCAGGGAGAGCAGCCTGCCCCTCGGAAACATTAGCTCAGCAAAGCAGTTCTCAGACATGGTTTCACCCTGTGCAAGGACTCAGACAAGCTGGGACACATGAAGAGACTGTGGAAACAGGTTTAAAAATAACTTTACCGGCTCACACTTTGAAATTTAAGCCATCCACTCAGGAAATGCTGAGTGTAGTTCAAAAATGGACTTTTTTTTTATAACATTATTACCCTTCAAGAACAAAGTGGTAAGGGATGGAGGAGAAGGAAGAAGTGGTTGTTTGTAGAGTTTATTAAAAATAAGTTGTCATCCCTGTCCTAGATTACTTCTGAGGCCCTGGGAGTTGAGACTTGGTTCTCTTATGCTGGAGTGCTTTAAGAGACCCTGAATAATACTGAAATGAAAGGATAGCATCCAGTTGAACAAAAGTGACATTTTCAATTTTTCCCTTTTGAGCTTGGAATCTGTGAAGCTTGCTTAAGTCTGCTGGGTCCTTCTCCAGCTGCCCCAGCCACCTCGGCGGAGACAAGCAGTATCATTTGTATTTACTGGGCTTTGTTTTGTGGAGGTAGAGTCTCACTGTAGCCTATACCAACCTTGAAGTCTCTGTGTAGCCAAGGGTGACTCCCGCCCCTTCCTCCCTGAGTGCTGGGATTGCAGGTGTGTATCACCATATGTGGTTTATGGGAGACAAGGGGTTTGGCACAGCTTTGTGTATGCCAGACAAGCACTCTACCCACTATGCCATGTCCCCAGAGTGTCAATTATATTTAAATTAAGCATATACTCAGATACCAAATGCATCTCTTTGTTTTTTCTCCCTCTTCTCCCCCAACCTCGGTTTCCATTTTGTTTTATTGGATGTAGAACTCTATTGCTTGTGAGGGCTAAACCAGCCACTCCTCTGCTGAGCCACATTTCCAGTTTCTTACTGGGGGATTCTAGGCAAGCATTCTACCACCAAGCCACAAACCTAGAAACAATTGCAAGGCTCTGGAGGTCAACAGTTTTATGGACCATGGGGACTGGCTGGTTGGGTATTTTGGATGCTCTGTGTTCTGATACTCTGATGGCCAGTATTAGAGATAAGTAGCCTAAGGCTTATAGCTAAATGAATATCTCAGATTAACTTCTGGAGATAGGATTAATAAAAAGCACCACTCAGTGAAAACAGAAATCTATAGGGACAGGCTGGCATGAAATCATGAAAAGTTTTCAGAAAGGAGAATTTTTTTTTTAAATCTATGTTTGCATTCATGCACAGTATGGCTGGGATGCTGTCTGGGCCTGTGGTCTTCCAGCTGGCTACCTGTTGTTTTCCTGTGATCAGAGTCCTATTTCAGAAGTCTGTGTCATGAGTCATGGGAACATATCTCATACTAGTAATTTACCGTCTGAGAGCTTATATTAGGGACATTGATGTCAAAGGAGAAAGAAAAGTACCTCATGTGTGAGAACTCTGATTGTCTGGTTGCTTTTAACAGTAAGAGTTTAGGAACCCCTAAAGGCCAGCAGGCATAGTGTAGGCGTTTAAAGGGCCGGAGAGATGGCTCAGTGTCTTAGAACTTTTGGTGCTATTGTACAGGACTAGAATTAGATTCCCATTACCTACATCCAGCACTTAACAACTGCCTGTAACTCCAGCTCCAGGAGGTCTAAAGCCCTCTTCTAGCCTCTGTGGGTACTGCACTCACATGTACACACCTACTCCCCATACATATAATTAGCAATAACATAAAATCTTTAAATTATGATAGGTTGAATCAAAAGACTACTGTGTGTTTGTCAGCATTGTGATTATGAACTCCCTATGAAGCATATATTTCAGTTAATTGCCTTTTATAAGACAAATGAAACAAAACAGAATGGTGGCAGCATGTCTGCAGTACTCTGGAAGGTGAGGTAGAAGGATTAAGAGTTTGTGGCCATCCTGGGCAATATAGTGAATCTGAGGTTTTTCTTGGGCTATATAAGGAGACCCTGTCTCAAAATATATAAAGTTAAGCATTATGGTAATTTCAGCACCCAGGGGATGGAGACATGGGAATCAGGGGTTCAAGGTCATCTTGGGCTGCATAGTGAATTTGAGACTAGCCTGGACTACATAAGACCCTGTCTTAAAAACAAACCAGACTCCCCAAAAAAGACGTATATAAAATAAAAAGAAACACTAACACACATTCAGCACTTATGCACACACACACACACACACACACACAGTCTGGAAGGAACATACATACAGAAAATGAGAATGACTGATAGGCCCTGTGGTAATAACAGAAAAGATTTTTTTTTCTTTTTAAAAATAGCTTCACTATTGTTGTAATGGCTCTGAAAGTCAAAACGTGCTTTGTTTGTGGACTGCTTTGTTTTTTCATCTGAAAAAAATGGATATAACAGTAGATCATATTATTAGCAGCCCATCTCCCCTCCAGGCTGTGTGCTCAGCTTATTATATACCAGCTTATTATATATTATGTACCAGCTTATTCAGCCTTCCCTATCTTCTGTTTTTTTAAGATTTAAATGTATTATTATTTTGTTTTAATTTGAGGAGTGTGTGTGTGTGTGTGTGTGTGTATGTGTTTGTGTATATATATGCATGTGTGTGGGCATGTGTGTTCATGCATGTATGTGTGTGTGTGTGTGCGTGCGTGCGTGCGTGCGTGCGCGCACACCCTTATACGGAGGTCGAAGGACAACTTCAGGTGTCAGTTCTCAAGCAGCACTGTCCACCTTGCTGTTTGAAACAGTGGCCTGGAACTTGCCCAGTCATCTGTGCTGGCCAGCAAACCCCGGAAATCTACCTGTCTCTGCCTCCTTGGCACTAGGTTTATTAGTATACACCGTTACTCATTTCTGCCAGCTTTTTTTATGTGGGGCTCGGGGATCGAATTCAGGTTTGCATAGTGTGAGCTTTACTGACCGAGCTTGTCTCCCCCAGCCCTCCGTCCCACCTTCTTCCGCTCTGGTACTTACAGACAAGCCAGAGAGCTTAGCCGCTTTGCAAGGTCACTCCGAGCTGATCAGGGCTTTGAAATCCACTTGGCCTGACTCTGAAGGTTGCTGCGCACCTCCACTACCTTCCCCATGTGTTCTCCTTGCTCCCGGCTTAGCTGTTTCCTTTCAGATGCGCTATCAGGATCAGAGATAACGTACATCCCCCTGGGCCTGGCATTTAGTGATGGCCCTGCTGATCACCATCAGCATCATCGTAACGTTTGTGTAATGAAGTCATGAGAGAAAGCGGCATCCGTGCCAGGAAGGTCATGGATCTGGCGAATGAAGCTCAGAGCTGATATCTCCAGGCACGGGCCTTGCTTTAATGGATTTTTTTTAAAGGTCTATTTCAAAGTTACAACATCTGCTACTGGGCTACCCTCCTATGGGTCAGATGTGTCTCTAGTGATGAAGATGCCTCCCTTCTTTTTCTTTAGCACTCCCTCTTTCATTAAACAAGTATTTTGCATATTTATTCCTTTGTTCATTAGCATGGTGAGATGTGTGGGTGGTTTCCAGTGGTTCCTATTTCTATTTCTCCCCCCTCCTTGTATTTTTTTTATTGTACATCCTACTGGAGGATTAATTAATTATTAATTAATTGATTTTATTATTTTCTGCACTACTACGATTGAGCCTAGGGTCCTACACATGCTAGGAGAAGACTCCACTACTAAGTCACACCCTACCCCCTCGCTGGGAGATTCCAGCAAGAATTCTGCCACTGAGCCGCTCTCCAGACCCTCACTGAGGTCTGGGCAAGTATTTTCTCTGTAAGCTAAGCTCGTCGCTCTCGTTTTCTTTTTATAAATTAAGGTTTCACTTAGTGGTACTCAACCGGATTCAGTCTGTGGCCCTGGCTGCTCTTGAACTTTCTCTCTCCCTGCCTCAGTTTCCCAAGTTGCTCCTATGACAGTCCTGCACCACGAAGCCTGGCTCCATTCATGAACACTTCTGAGTGCACTCCTTCGGGACCTACGGGCCTGCTTACTTATAAATTGTACATGTGGATCATGAATGGATTATAGATAAGAGAGCAAACTGAAAAGATGAAGTAGGGCAAACTTAAGAACTGGCTTCCATTCCTTAACAACACAGAAATCCTTTGTGTTCTTATTACAATGTTGTTACCAGTCACGTTTTCAATGAAGATCATGTTAGTAAGTATGCTTTATTATTTTTGACAATCTTAATTTAGTAGCTTGTGATGTAATAATTCAAATGTCTGGCTTCAATGCACTAGTGTTTGCTTTTAATAGCAGGAAAGGAACCCTCCAAAGATATATGGATCCAGGTGGGGGAAGTTCTAAGTCCATGATACCAACTAAAATATGACAGTCATTTTTTTTTTCAGCACCATGTATGCGGGCATTCATTATGCATAGATTCGGTGGAAATTCAGCTAACAAAATTTCCTTTTCTCAGGGTGTAGCAACGAATATTTTTCAGATTAAATTTTAAAAATTGTTTATGTGTATGTATGCATGCCATGTATGCATGTATATAAGCCCAAATGTGTGTGGGTACCCATTGAGTCCAGGAGAGGGTACCAGATCTCCTGGAGCTGGAACTATAGGCAGTTGTGGAGAACTCTGATGTGGGTGCTCGAAACCAAACTCAGGTCCGCTTCAAGAGCAGCCAGGGCATTTTAACCCCCTGAGCCATCTTCCCACTTCTCCTACCAATGTTTTTAAGCAGTGAGTTCAAAACCTGCCCACACTGTTTGTTTGAATATTTCAAAAGCCACACAAAATCCTTTTCAAGCTTCTTAACTGTGCACATAGGAGTTTTTAGTAAGCCAAATTACAGAATTTTCCAGGATAAATCATTAATCAGCCTTAGAGATTTTTTTTTTTCAGAACATTTCTCTGATGGTACAGACTTTTGTTACTTTCTCACACATTGCTGAAATGTCATCACTGGGGAGATAGATGGCTGAGTGATCAATAGCAGTTGTTGCTCTTGCAAAGGAGTTTGGATCCCATGACAGGTATCTCACAACTGCCTGTAACAGTTGGACACCTTCAGGACATCTGATGCTCTCTTCTGGACTCCATGAGCATCCTCTCCCCACATCGGCATATGCATAAATAAACATTAAAAATTAAATCTTGAAAATATTTTTTACAATGCCATCTCTTCCTTGAGGGAAGAAATTTAGTATATTTCTCTCTTTTTTTTCTAGAAATATCTGCTGATTCCATATGCTCTTGTATCTGCCTTTCTTCTAAGAACAGAGTATCAAATCATCCATTAATAAGAATGTCATTTACTGTTAAATTTGCAGTGGTTCTGAAGTTCTTTGAGAGGTGACCAGCAATTCCGACTGTTTCTATTAGACATAGGCTCCTTGTTTTGTTAAAGGAAGTTTATTGCATTGTGATTACATTATAAAGTATCTGTTTTTTTATGATGGGGACTGTGATGGTCAGTTTTAATGTCAAACATGACACAATCTAGAATCACCTTAGAAGAGAGTCTCAGTGAGGAACTGTCTAGATGAAGTTTGCTAGGATAGATGGTCTTGATTTCACTGAGGTGAAAAGACATGCCCACTGTGGGTGGCACCATTCCCTTCTTTGGGGTCCTAAACTGTTTAAGGGTAGGGAAAGTAAGGTGAGTGCAAGCAAGCACAGGTGCACATAATTGTTTCTTTGTATTCTTGACTGTGAATGTGACTAGCTACTTTAAGTTATTTTTGTCTTGACTTCCCTTTGGTAATGCAACCTGGAACTGTAAGTGAAATAAACCCAGACTCTCCCTTAGGTTGCTTTTGTCATGTAATTTTTAAAATCACAATATTAGGAAAAGAAACTAGTCCAGGAGACCTTATGCTCTTCTCTCCAGCAGCTCTGTGCTGGTTAGTCTTAGGTTTTTTGTTTGTTTGTTTTTGTTTCTGTCAGCTTGACGCAAAGTAGCATCACCTCGAATAAGGAAACCTCAACCGAGGAGTTGCCTCCATCAAACTGGCCTGTAGGCAAATCTGCTGGGCATTTTCTTAATTCGTGATTGACGTGGGAGGACCCAGCCCACTGGGGCTGAGGCTAACCCCTAGGCAGCTGGTTCTGGGTTGTATAAGAAACCAGGCTGAGAAAGCCATGAGGAACAAGCCTGTACATAATGATCCTCCATGCTCTCTACCTCAGCCCTTGCCTCCAGGTTCCTGCCTTGAGTTCTAGCTGGCTTCCCTAGATGACAGACTGTAACCTTGGAGCCAGATCCTCCCCTTTTGTCCTGTTGGTTATCACAGCAACAGAAAGCAAACAAATCGGGACACTTTTCAAGAAGCTTAATGGTATGAATACATTTTGCTTTCCAACATCCCTGAAACTTTGCTCTTAAACCCTATTTTAGAGTCACATTAAATTCTTTCCTCCCTGCAACAAGATCACTTAATTATGTGTTTATTCATTTGTTTGTTGTTGTTGTGTGTATGTGTGTGTGTGTGTGTGTGTGTGTGTGTGTGTGTGTGTACGTGTGTGTGTGTAGGCCAGAGGACAGTCTTGACTGTCCTTTAGATACTGTCCATTCTGTTTTTGGAGACAGGGTCTTTCACTGGCCTAGGGGGTTACGAGATAATCTAGGTTGCTTGGCCAGAGAGCCCTGGGGAGCCTCCTCTCTCTCTCTGCCTTCCCAGTGGTAGCATTACAAACGTGCAGCACCATGCCTGGCTTTTCTTTGTGGGTTCTGGGGTATTGAACTCAAGTCTTCCTCGTGCTTGTGTGGCAAGCCCTCGATTGGCTGATCCATCTTTCCAGTCCTGTGTTGTTTTGTTTGAGGCTAGTTCTCACTCCGTATCCCAGGCTGGTCTTCTTTCTGTTCAGCCTCTCAATTGTTGGGATTCCAGATGTAAGCTGCTGTGCCTGGTATGTCAAGAAGTCAGTCACCTCAGTATGTAAATTGTCCACAGATCTTTTGTTGATAGCTGATTAAAAATAGTATTTAATGTGTGTCATTGTGGAGAGGGATTCTAGCAAGTAAGTCGTTACATCAGCAAGGACACGGTGAGCATCATTTTCATATTATCTTCCACTCTTCCTGGGGACCTACCATCCATTTCCTGAAGCTATTTTTCTGGTGGAGGAGTGCATATGACCCACTGCCAGGTTCTTCTCTGTGTTTGTTTGGTTGAAGCTTGTCTTTTCTCCCATGTGTCTTCTGATCTTTTGCAAGTGAACGGGGAATCTTGAGAGAAAATGAAAATGTCCATTTGCTTAGAATTGGGGAAAAGTGGATGCTACTGAAATTGCATCTGGTATGGTGTTAAATACCACTGGAAAGAACAGCGATTGCTTTTCCACTTCTGCTTTGTTTTAAAATTCTGTGGCAGGCTGGGGACATGGCTCAATGGTTAAGAGCATGCCATGCAAGCGTGAAAATCAGGGTTTGGATCCCAAGAATGAGTGTAAATGCTGTGTGGGCATGGTAGCCCACCTGTAATAACCAGTCTAAACCTGTCAAGTGTCAATTCATATTTGCAAATGTAAGCTACAATCTTTTAAAAACTCATACAATTTTGATTCTGAAACCTGCCTGGGCCCAATCCTTGGACCTATGCTTCTGGCCCTATATGCTCCTCCCAAAGCCCTGTGGATTTTTTTTTTTTTTTCAGTATAACTGGAAACTAAAATGACCAATGAGACTCAGCCACAGAGGTCTGACCAAGTCACGTTATACCTCCAGTCTGAGAGGAAGATTCCGGGCCTTGTTTAAAGCAAGAGCTTCCCTCAAACAGCACAGATATTCATGGACTTCCGCCAAGAGGAGTCTTCAGTAACTGCCAGCATCAGCTGTGAGAGGCAATGTCGGAGAGTGGGGTGGAATCACAGAATGTCACATTAGTGCATTTGTCAATGTATTACCATCCATGTCACTCACCCATCCCACAACATATTTAAAGAACCTGGGCCAGGAAGGAGCTCAAGCTGGAGATCTTGAGATGCAAATAGCCTGCTGCCATCTTTCTGCCATGAAAGCTGTGACAGACAGCACATTGCACAGATGCATTCAAATCGAAAGGCACCAAGTGTGTGTGGCTATATTAGTTACTCAGCTTATTATTCATGTTTCATTGTTTTCTTTTTTTTAAAAAGGATATCTTTTATTTACTATTTGACAATTTTGTACAATATACAATGTGTCTTGATCATACCCACACCGACTCCCCCTCCCACTCTAGCCAGGCACCCCCAACATGTCCCATTACCCCATTAATGTTCTCTCCTTTCTGTGAATAACCCACTGTGTCTGATTAATGCCACCTGCTGGAATGTTGACTGCTCCTGCTGACTTGATGTTGTGCAAGCAACCACAGCAGCAGTCAATTCATGTGTTCAATGGCCTTGCCGTGTCCAGGCGACAGTGTTTCACAGTCCTTCTCCTAATCTTTCAGCACTCACATTGTTTTCCACCTTCTCTTTCATGATATACCTTGAATCTTAGAGGGGTGGTGTCTCAGTTAGGGTTTTATTGCTGTGAAAAGACCCATGACCACGGCAACTCTTATAAAGGAAAACATTTAGTTGGGGCTGGCTTACAGTTTCAGAGGCTCAGTCCATAATTGTCATGGCAGGAAGCATGGCAGCCTGCAAGCAGACATGGTGCTGGAGAGGCAGCTGAGAGTACTATCTATATCCAGACCAGCAGGCAGCAGAAAGTAAACTGGCTTGAGCTTCTGAGACCCCAAAGCCCACCCCCTAGTAACACACTTCCTCCAACAAAGCCATACCTACTTCAACAAGGCCACACCTCCTAATGGCGCCAATCCCAATGAACCAAGTATTCAAACATAGGAGTCTATGGGGGCCATTCTTACTCAAGCCACCACAGGTGGGGTGTTTGAATGAGATGTCCCAGTTAGGGCTGAGCGCTCAGTGGTCAGTAATTTTCAGCACTTGGACCAGTTATGAGTCTCCACATTAAGTACTGATCACTTCAGGGAGTAGCTCTTCTGGCCTAGACTTGCCTCATGTTTTTGAGAAGAGACACTCCAACGTAGTAAGGAAGGAATGGCAGTAGGAGTGGCTCAAGGCTGTAGGGTCAGCAGCAGCCCCATGGGGCTGTTTTCCCACATCTTGGAAAACCAGAGTGCAGAAAAAAAGTGAATGCTAGAATCTAGCTGGTCCTCGGGTGATGGAATGGTGTGGCCCTCATTAAGGTGGGTTTTAATGCCTTCTGTAAATATCTCTGAAACCATCCCTACAGACACATGCAGCGATTCCCTAGGCTTTCCTTAATGAAACCAAGTTATTAATTAAAAATCACCATCACATGGCCTTACAGTGGTGTGTGTGTGTGGGGGGGGGGGCGGAATCCTCACCAGAAATGTTATCCATGGTGCTGCTTCAGAGAAGATAGGTCCTGGGTGGAAACACAGAAGTCAACTAGGATTGTTCCGGCTGAAAGGCAAGCCAGCTGAGGAAATAGCATGGGTAAGGGTACAGAGGTGATGAGTTCGAGACCTGATTGGATGTCTGCATAGCTTGGCATCCTCAGTTGTTGAGTCTTACTGAGGGTTCTAGTGAGGAGTAAATGGAGTAGGGGATGAAGCCAGGTTGAGTGTTAGATGTCTTAAGCTTTTGCACTCAGGGCTGCATATTTTCAGTGTGCAGATAGTGCAGGCCAGCCTGGCCTACAAAGTGAGTTCAAGGCCAGCCTGAGCAACTTCGTGAGACCCTGTCTCAAAGCAAAATTTACAAAAGGGCTGGGGACATATCTCAGTGGTAGAGTGTTTGCCTAGAATCCCCCAGAGGTGGTGTGCGCATGGTTCCAGTGTAGACCCCCCAATGAGGGGTTTGGAGGAATGACTCAGATATAGAACATTTTAGAGCACCAATGAGTTTCTTTGAAAGTGTGACCGCCCTCCCCTGCATTGCTGTAGATATTCCTTAGATACCATCTGTGTTGGGTAGCTGAGCACTCCGCTTGGCTGCTTTTGGGCCATTCTTTGATTAACATAGAAATTAGTTTTTTTTTATGTGGCTTAGAATTTGTAGCTTCCACTAGTTTTAAAAGCTGATATTTAAGGACTCTAGTATAACTCCAACTTGTTCTTTTTTTGGGAATTGGGTGCAAGAAATTTCAATTTAATTCATCCTACCTTCTCATTTTTCACACCAGTTGTCTTATTATTCTTAACTATTATTAAAAGGAATGATAAAATGTAATTAACCATCTGGGACATATTCCCGCTTCCCATTAGTCAGGGCACCTATAATAAAAGCACTCCAAAGTTCATATTTAGAAATAAATTCTCCAAGTAAGTGGATTAGCTAATGAATTTTTCTTCTCTAAAGATGACTGGATAGTTTTTTTATTCACCCAAGACAGGACTTCCAATGGCCATTCATCAAAGGTGTTGGAGGGGGGAGAGTGGAAGTAAGAAAAAAAAATTGGACCAAGTTGCCCATATAACATACTGTATAAAAGCTGTAGATTTGATATGGTTTTTACAAGGTTTCTGCATGATCCTTTGCCACTCATATTTATGGATTTAGCAGTTAACCTTGGCTTCAGGGAGATAAGTCTGTATTCACACAGAATGCTTGTTTGAGGTCCCTGGGAAATCAATATTTTTATTCATTCCCTTCTGTGGGAGTTGGAAAACTGGAGATAGGTCTGAACAGCAGAGATGTCGGAGGTCCCTACTTATCTACTGAAGACCCCACAGTTAATTTTAGGCTTTATTTTGGGATGTGATCAAGAAGGAATTATATCATGAACTACTGTCTCCATGCCACCTGTTATGTGACTTTTCCTGTGGCAATGTAAACAAATGTCTATTTACCCCAGATAGTACACCAATGACAGACCAAAGAAATGAGTCCATCCAAGTCCAATGTGGTGAACCAATGAGTTTATTTGGCTTAATCACAGAAAGGCTGATGAGGAGTTACTTACAAAGCCTAGTTGTGGAATTCTAGGCAGATGCTCTACTATTGAACGACACCCCCAGCCCCTCACTGGGGGATTCTAGGCAGATGCTCTACCACTGAGTCACACCCCCAGCCCCTCACTGGGGGATTCTAGGCAAGTGCTCTACCACTGAGCCACACCCCAGCCCCTCACTGGGGGATTCTAGGCAAGTGCTCTACCACTGAGCCACACCCCAGCCCCTCACTGGGGGATTCTAGGCAGGTGCTCTACCACTGAGCCACACCCCATCCCTTCACTGGGGGATTCTAGGCAGGTGCTCTACCACTGAGTCACAGCCCAGCCCCTCACTGGGGGATTCTAGGCAGGAGCTCTACCACTGAGCCACACCCCAGCCCCTCACTGGGAGATTCTAGGCAGGTGCTCTACCACTGAGCCACACCCCAGCTCCTCAC
>CAJQZJ010037421.1:280222-293844 GCA_907164525.1 Lophiomys imhausi
CTTCCTTCCTTCCTTCCTTCCTTCCTTCCTTCCTTCCTTCCTTCCTTCCTTCCTTCCTTCCTTCCTTCCTGTGTGTACGATGGGTTGTGGAGGGAGGAGCACACATGCCTCAGTGCACATGTGGAGGTCAGAGGACAGCTCCGTGTATTCGGCTTTGTGTTTCCACCCTTAAATGGGTTCCTAGGATGGAGCTTGGGTCGCCAGGCTTGCAGGGCAAGTGCCTTTACTTCCATCTTGCCCAGCCATCCATGTGCTTCTTTAAACTGACGCTCAGGCTGTGAGTCCACAGGACATAGGGAAGGAGGCTGAACAAAAAGCCCTCCCCGGTGGTGTTAAGTGTTGTAGCACATGCCTTAGACTTCAAGCCTGGAATGCAGTGATTGGTGCAGAAGCAGCAGGAAGTCCCCAAAGGAGCGGTGTCTAGGAGCATTATACCCAAATAGGTGTCAAAGCCAGGAATTAAATAGAGCTGCATTTGAAAAACGTGAGAGAAGTTGTTTTAGCCACTTACAAGTGATTGCATTCTTTCTGTCCCATGTATGTATGTATGTGTATGTAAATGTGTGTGAGTGAGTGTGTGTGTGTGTACATGCAGAATTGGTCTGTCCTTCCATTGTGTAAATTCTGGGCTCACACTCAAGTTGTCAGGTTTGCTAACAAGTACCCTGGAACCCTGGTTGTATTTTCTTATTTTGGGCAAGGAAGTATTTTCACTCCAAATACAAGGAAGGGAAATGGTTTCTGACTGCCCTTCCTATCCAAGTATGGCTGGACAGTATCAAGGCTTGGAGAGCTCACACCAGTTGCCCAAGATTATAGAAAGGGAAGATAGTGTGGCAGTGCTTGGGTAAATGAATCTGGTGTGTGTCATTAAAGGGTGCAGAGAGGCCAGGGGGGTAATCTGTCATCCCAACTACTTGGGATCACAAGTTTAGGACCAGATTAGGACACAGAGTGAGGTCCAAGGCTAACCTGGACAACATAGTGAGACTGTTTCGAAATAAAAAATGAAAAACGGGCTGGGGAGTATAGTTCATTCAGTCTCTGTAGCTGCACACATAGAAAAAGCTATATGTGGGAGAGGAAACCTGCAGCTTCTTATTTTGTCCTATGTATAAAAATATTAAGATGAAATGCCAAAATTAACACTAACGTTAAGAAAACATCTCACTCTACTTCTGAGCCACATACCTGTGCCCTCCCTGTGGGATTCTAGGCACAGAATCATGATCAGTTATGAACAACTGAGCTATGTTTCCAACCTCTCACAGGGGGCTTCTAAGCAAGCACTCTACCGCCGAGCTATCTCCACTCCCTCACTAAGGTGTTCCAGGCAGGTACACTACTACTGAGCCACACACCTAGTTCTGAGACACAGTCTTTAGACCTCTCCACGTATGAGAAAAACTCATCTTGTCCCACTGGCCTTGGGGACAGTCCCAGAGTGCAGTGGAATGATTCTCCTCTAGCCGTTGACGTTGCCTAACATTGTAATGGATTGTTCAGAAAGAGTGAAGCTGCCTGCACGGGGAGGTGGGAACATTAAGGTCATTCTCAAGCTTCTCTTGACTGTGGATTCCACTCACTGATTGGCTGTGTCTATCCCAACTTTTGAGAGTCACCAGCTGTCTCCATTCCTCTATCGTCCTATTTTCTACCTAGCCCCCAGGAGAGATCTCAATCTGGGAAGACACTAGAAGTTAGTTGAGTAGGTGGCTGATTGACAGCCAGCCTCTGCTTTCATTATTTCAGTGGGCGGGATCTACCTGCAGGCAAATTTGAGGAAAATATTTTTAGTAAAGGCAGCTGTTTTCCAGGGACCTAGGTTCCTAGAAATGCTCTTCTCGTCTTCTTTTTGTCAGACTTGATCATTCTGCACACTCACTCCTGGAGCAGCTATTTCAATTTCTTCCTTCCTTCCCTCCTTCCTTCCCTCCTTCCTCTCTCCCTCCCTCCCTCCCTCCCTCCCTCCCTTCTTTCTTCCCTATCCCTCTCCCTTCCTCTCCCCACCTTCTCTTTCTCTGTCTTCAATCCCTTCATTCTCTCCTCCCCTCTCCTCCCCCTCTTCTGTCTTCTCGTCCTCTCCCCCTCTCTCTTTCCTTTTTTTCCTTGTGCTAGGAATTACAGCATGCAATCCATTGTACAGAAGCTAGCATTCCTGCACCAGACTCCACTCCTACCTTTGAATCATTTTCTTTTTCATCTCTATGCTAGTTTAATTCTAAAATATTTAAAAGCAAGGTGTTATATTTTAATGTCTAGGCATGGTGGCGTACACCTGTTATCCCAGCACTGGAGATGCTGAGGCAGAAGGATTGTTGTGAGCTCAAATCCAGGCTGGACTACAGAGTAAGTTGCAGGCCAGCCTGGACTATATGACAGACCTGTGTCAAACTAGTGGTTCTCAATCTTCCTAATGCTGCGACCCTTTAATACATTTACTTATGTTGTGGTGACCCCCCAATCATAAAATTATTTTTGGTGCTACTTCATAACTTTTCTACTGTTACGAATTGTAATGTAAATATCTAATATTTCCAATAGTCTTAGGTGACCCCTGTGAAGAGGTCATTCAATCCCCTCAAAGAAGTTATGACCCACAGGTTGAGAACCGCTGTATCAAACAAAAGAAAACAGAACAACAAAAACTGTCAGTGTATAACAACAACATTCTATCAAGTGTCAAATGCCCTAGCCAGTCCTGGCAGTACAGACCTAGAATCATGCTCAGCCAACAGTGGCCTAGAAACAAGATGAATGGAATTGAATTGAAGACCCAGAAATAAACCCACATACCTACGGTCACTTAATTTTTGACAAAGGAGCTAAAACCATATAGTGGAAAAAGGAAAACATTTTCAACAAATGGTGCTGATCTAACTGGATGTCAACATGTAGAAGAATACAAATAGACCCATATTTATCACCTTGCACAAAAGGTAAGTCCAAGTGGATCAAAGACCTAAACATAAAACCAGATATGCTAAATCTAATAGAAGAGAAAGTGGGGAAAAGCCTCAAACTCATTGGCACAGGTGACAACTTCCTGAATAGAACACCAATAGCTCAGGCTCTAAGACCAACAATCAATAAACGGGACCTCATGAAATTGAAAAGCTTCTGTAAGGCAAAGGACACCGTCATTAGACCAAAATAGCAGCCTACAGATTGGGAAAAGCTCTTCACCAACCTCACATCCAACAGAGGGCTAATATCTACAATTTATAAAGAACTCAAGAAATTAAACACCAAGAAACAAAATAATCCAATCAAAAAATGGGTACAGAGCTAAACTGAGAATTCACAAAAAAAGAATCTCAAATGGACAAGAGACACAGGAAGAAATGCTCAGAATCCTTAATCATCAGAAAAATGAAATTCAAGATGACTCTGAGATTCCATCTCACACCTGTCAGAATGGCTAAGATCAAAAACTCAAATGAGAGCACAGGATGGTGAGGTTGTGGAGAAAGGGGAACACTCCTCCATTGCTGGTGGGAGTGCAAACTTGTACAACTACTGTGGAAATCAGTCTGACGATATCTTAGAAAACTTGGAACAGCTCTACCTCAAGACCCAGCCATACCACTCCTGGACATATATATGCAAAAGATTCTTCACCAAACTACATGGACATCAGCTCAACAATGTTCATAGTAGCTTTATTTGTTTTTTTTTTTTTTTTTTTTTTTTTGGTTAAAATGTTTGGTTTTTTTTTTTTTTTTTTTTTTTTTATTTTTATTTTTTTTTTTTTTTTTTTTTTTTTTAGGTTAAAGGTTCGGTTTTTTTTTTTTATTTATTTTTTTTTTTAATAAATACTTTATTTTTTTTTTCTTCAAGTTACATCTCAGTAACAAACCCCTCCCTATTCCCCCTTCCCAACCCGCCCTTCCACCCTCTTCCCTCCAGAGGTTTCCCCTTTCAGTCCAACAGCTGGTTCCTTCTCTTATAACAGTAAGTATTATACAAAACAATAGATATAATTATGCCACATTTATGAGATTAAATTGGCCCAGTATACCTTCCCAATGTTCAGTTTATACCTATTTGGCCCCTGACCTTAACATTCTACTATCTACCCAACTCCATGAGTTTAAAGGTCTATATGTGACTCAACATTCATACTATCTTGCAACACACTTTCAAGAGTATCTTCTTAGATCTATAACACCCTCTTGATTCCTAAACAGTTCAAAATTTAACTATAAGATTCTATCTGTCTATTCTTCAACCACCTCAGAGACCTGAGAGGGATAAATATATTTGCTTGTATAGGAAGTGCAGAGCCTGCAGCTTCCAAAACTAAGAAAGAACATACCAGTAACTGCCTGGACAGTTCCCATTCTCTCTCCATACATTCCAGCATCAATCTTCAGCCTTTGGGTCCTGTTTCTCTGACAGACATTTGTTGTAGAGAAGGGATTATGAAGGACTTACCTACTCTGTCTTGGCAGAGTTAGGCTGTCGACTTCCCTGCTACCAAGTTTTGTCCTTTTTGGACAGCAGTCTGTCTGAGTTGGTGCAAGGGGTTTTTTCATGCCAAGAAAAAGGCTTGCCCCTAAATCAACCATCTTACAGTGGAGGTTCTTCGATGCTTATCTTCTACTTGGAGTAGTCATGCAAACATGTCTCTTTGTTAGCTACTATGACAGTCTATCACAGATATTCTTTAAACTACCCAGTAATCAAGTTGCTAAGAGACAAGCAACATTTGCTTATCTAAATACAAGAGATGGTTAGGGCATCTTCAAAAACCCCTAGAGATCTGCAGAATATGGCATTCAAAGATGTTATCTTAAATCAAGATTTTTTTTTGATATTGAGACATATCAGCGCCTGACAGCACCCCCTATTCTACTCCAAGTAGCTTTATTTGTAATAGCTAGAAACTGGATTTTTTTTTAAAGCACATGTCACTCATCATGTGAAGAACATTAAAGTTATTCCGAGACAGGTATGGTTTTAATTCTTTGATGCTCTTACTTCTCCACAAGTGACATTCTCTACATATATCTCATATATCAAAGTCTGAACTCCTTGGCCCTTCGGAAGTATTCACATTTGTAGATGAGCTTTTTAAGGATTGCTACAAAGAGATTGGTGAACTCTGACTGGGATAGCTCCTTTTGATTACTGACTGGACGAAGGACCATTTAGAATATTGGTGGGACACACCTCTGGACTGGTCTGTGAGGGGGGTTACCAGAAAGGTTTAACTGAACAGGACAGACACATTCTAATTTCAGGGAGTAGTGTCCCATGGACTGGATCCCTGGACTGCATAAAAAGGTGAACGTGAGCTAAGCATCAAGCATTCATCTCTTGTTTCCTTTCCCTCTCTTCTGGGAGGCTGTGGAGTCTAATGTGGTGGGCTTAATGTGACCAGATGTCTCACGCTTCTGCCGCCATGCTCTCCCAGCCATGATGGACTGTGAACCCTTGAACTGTGAGCCAGAATAAACTTCCTTCCTTAAGTTGCTTTGCTTGGGCATTTTACCACAGCAGTGAGAATTGTAACTGACACAACTGGCCTATTATAATAGTCATGCCCATAAGAGAACATGTTCAAGGCCTTCAGTCTCCTGACATCTGACTTGCACCTCCTAGACTTTGAAACTCTTTCTGGATTCCTTCTCTGGCACACAATGTCTGTGCTCACCAACACTCACCAGGCTTCAGAGTGTCAGTCCTTGGTGCATAGCCTCATTTGTTAGTCTGGAAATCACTAGAATATTGTGTATGATGTTTGCCAGGAGGAGAAGCAAGCTCTGGGAATTTCATCTAGTCACATGTAAACATTTGGGTATCCGTGATGAAGCCAGGGAGCCAGGCAATTGTCTGTTGCTAGGACACACTCTCCCTCTCTGTGCTACCCTGCTACCCTGAAATAACAATGACTTTGTTAACCTTGGCTAAGCTTGGTTGTTGTTTTGTTTCCCTCTCATCAGGGAGGCTGTGGAGTCTTCAAAATGGTGTAGGTCAACCACTCAGGGCTGGAAATGGCTCTCAAATTATCTAGAAGAGAGGAATCATTGAGTTGTAAGTATCAGGGGGCAAGTTCCTTGCCTGTCTATCTCCAGAGATGGGCTCTCCCTAACTTAATGGTTCTTGTGTTTGTCTGTCATGCAAGCCTGAGGACCTAATTTAATCCCCAGTACCCATATAAAAGCTGGCGTGGTAGTATGTACATAATTGCACTGCTGAATAGGCAGAGACAGGAAGATCCTTGGGCTCCCTAGCCAGGAAGCCTAGCCAAATTGATAAGCCCCCGATACCAGTGAGAGACCCTGTATCATAAAACAAGGTAGACAGAACTGAGAAATGGCACTTGAAGTTATCCTTTGGCTCCACACATATATACACACTCGTGCCTACTACTGTGCACTCTCAACACAGGCTTGTTGCCCAAGCAGCCTAGGCAAATGGCTGAGCTCCAGTTCTCAGCGAGAATCCCTTTTAAAGTAAGAAGGACACCACCTAATGGACAACACCACCTAAGATTGTCCTCTGGCTTTGACAGACATGTATAAATGTATACACGTACACACACACACACACACACACACACACACACACACACAGCCCTACCCCAACACACACACATGCTTCTTTCGGCCTGTTTCAGCAGATTTATTTGTGGTAGTGGATGTTTGCTGAGTAGACAAAGTAATTAAAAAAAAGTGTTGAAGAATAATTGTCATTTGACCCATAATAGTAGACCTTGGCTTTGGTTTAAAGATACTCTTTCTGAACACATTCTGAACCTCAACTGAAGAGAATAAAGAAAAAAATGAAAAGTAGCTTAAGTAATTTAAAAATCTGCATGCTGGGGGACTGTCCAGGCAGCCAGTTGTCTGTCATTTCTTAGTTTTGGAAGCTGCTGGCTCTGCACTTCCTGTTTATTCAGATATATTTATCCTTCTCAGGTCTCTGATGTTGTTGAAGACTAGATAGTTATAGTCTCACAGTTATATTTTAAGTTGTTTAGGAATTAAAAGGACGTTCAAAGTCTAAGAAAATGTTTTTAAGTTGGTAATGCAGGTTAGGATGGAAACTGAGTTAGGTATAGAACCTTAAACTCACTGAGATAGATAGATAATAGAATATTATTATCAGTTGCCAAATACGTATGGACTGGACATTGGGAATGTATGTTATCCCTTATAATTTTCATAATTGTGGCCTAATTGTTCTTATTGTGTTGTATTGTATTTGTTGTTATAAGAAAACGAGCCTTTTATTGGTCTAAAAGGGGGAACTGTTGGGGGGGGGGAAGATACACCTTAAATAAAAAAAAAAAGCAGATACGAGGGTAAGGGGGAAGAGGGTAGGAGGGTGGTACCGGGAGGGAGAGAAGGGAGGGGACTATGATTGAGGTGTTACTTTAAGAAATAAATAAAATTTTAAAAAAAGAAAAAAAAAAAGGTGGGAAACAAACACACACACACACAATCTGCACACTGAATTAGTTTTATCCTTATCTTATGTGACTTTATTTAGTCAGAACAACAACAAAAAAGACTGAAAGACAGTTTTGAAAAGAATTCTTACATAAATCTTTTCCATAATTTATTTTTATTATTTTTAGGTGTGTGTGTGTGTGTGTGTGTGTGTGTGTGTGTGTGTGTGTGTGTGTCTGTTGTGGTTATGTGCACATGTGAGTGCAGTGTCCTCAGAAGCCAGAAAGGGACATGAAAGTCCCTAAAGCTAGGGTTACAGACAACTGTGAGTGGGAGCCAACTTGGGTGCTTGGAATGGAACAACAGCTCTTAAACTAATCTTTCTTTGACACTTATATCATGGTTTTCATAGTAGATAGCCCTAATAACATAAAATTTCATTTCTCTAAATTATTATTATTATTATTACTAGTACTACTATGTGTATGATATATGTTTGTACCACAACACAGGTGTGGAGGTTGGAGCACAGCTTTGTGGAGTTGGGTCTGTCCTCCCAATATGTGGGTCTTGGGGATCAAACTCAGGTTACCAGGCTTGTGTAGCAATTGCCTTTACACAATGAGCCATCTTGCAGGTCCTAAAATTTCATTTCTAAAATGAGCTGACCAGAGATTTGAAAGATGCATTCCTTCAAATGTGTCCTGGCAGCTGAGGATGACCACCTGGAACTGTAATTCCTGCCTAAGGGTGCTTTGTTTTTCTCACAAAAATGACAGAAGTCATGGTCTATGGGCCCAGATACCTGTCACAAGTCCTCTAAGGAAAGAATTGGTTGCCTCTTAGGGCTTTTCCAGCTGCTGTTCATGGTGACAATGTCTGTCATCCCAGTTAATGAGGAGGCTTGTGCAGGATTGAAAGTTCAATGCGATTTGTTTTAGTTTAAGATGTCTTAAACTTAATAATAATAATAATAGCAATAATAATGATGTTAGAGGGTATGGCTCAGTAGTAGAGCACCTGCCTAGAATGCCCCCAGTGAGGGATCCGGGGCATAGGTCTGTGGTTGAGCACTTACCTAGGATGTCTGGTCATTGAGGGGGGCGGGACTTTGACAGTATAAACAGTTGTGTACTATGAGCACACGCAAGATACAGACTACCTATGAAAGGGTGCTGAGTTCTAGCTTCTCCCCTCCCCCACCAGGAATCTACTTCTCTTGCTAGCTCTACCCTCCATTTCAGAAGGTAGGTAGCAGAATCTCCATGTGTATGTCCACTCTTTGCCACTTATCTGAGAGGCTTTTCAACCAAAACCTGGGTTTGAGGGCCAGGCACAGTCACGGAGCAGATGTGCTGTGCTGTGTATGAAGAATGGAGTGTGGAAAGCCAAGGACCAAATTCCCTGGGTCACTTTCCCCTTCTGTGACTCTCACCGACTCCTTGCCAGCTGATATCTGCATCTTCTGCCCGGTGGAAGAGAGGAGCTCATCTCTGGACCACCCTGCTGGAGAGTAAAATAGCTTGTACAGGAAAGAATTCAACCCAGAGGAGAAAGGGCGTGGCCAATTCCACTGATCTGAGTTCTGCTGGCTCCAACCTCAGGACCAACTGAAACCTCCCTGTGATTACCACTGAAGGCTGATGAAACTGTTTCTCTCCTCTCTTTCTTATTTTTTTTTAAATTTATTTTATGTACATATAATCCCACAGTTAGGCTATGTAAACTGCTCAGAACAACAACTGTACGTGCTACTGGGATTTCTAATATAAAATTTCTCCATATGTCTCACAACATCTTGTAATCACCCTCCCCACTTCCTACAATCCGGTCCCCTTGAAACGTTATTGCAGACCTTGGTCCAATTTCAGACACTGTCAACTCTCACTCATAAAAGAAACTGTGTATATAAGCTTCTAGATTGTTCCTTTCCCCCTGGCTTGGACCCTTCATTTTTTACAGCTTCATCTATTCCCAGTTGGTTCTGACAGAAAAAAAATGTTAGTGAAATGTAGGAACACATTACTTTCTACCTGGTTAGAGCTAGGATAAAATTTTGGCTCAACTGTAGCTTTCTGGCCTGTCTGGGGATTTGTGTTATACTTGCTATCCCTGCTTTTGACTGTGAGCAGAGTCAGCAAAGGGTTGGATGAAGGTGGACAATGGGGTATTTTTGCTAGTGCTCTGTGGTGTCTGTTCTCTTCGATTGTGTTCAGAGTTTCTATGGAACAAAAATTCTTAGGATCTTAGTCCTCGTTTCTACTTTAGAGCCAACAAATGGTTCTTTTGGGGGGTGGGGGGAAGTAGGGAAAAAAAGGGACCGAAATAAAGAGCCTTTGGCAAAGCGTTCCTTTGATCAGTCATGAAAAGTCTTATTGTTACTGATGGTCAAATTCAGTGGTGACATTTCTAAAAAATTTTCTCAAATGAGACAATGTGTGTATGAGAGGAGATGGCAATATGAATCACGAACCTTCATTGCCTTCCATTTTTCATTTTTGGAAATTTATATCAGAGATATACACCCACAGGAAAAGCCTAGCAACTGCTGTGGTATTCATAATCATGGTTCTTAACTGCTATGACATTCATGTTCATTCTAAGCAATGTTATGCTGGTAAATAGCTCTGGCACAGAGGTGAGGGTATGCATGATTGTTTGTGATTTATAATTTTTTCCAATTTCCATGATGTAAATATTCCCACCATGGTCTATTTTAAGCAGTGCTGTGCTGCTTGATGGCTCTGTGGCTAGGATGAAGGCATACATTGGTTGTTTGTGACTTTGCTGACTTTCCTGGTGTAAGTGGATCCGTTATAAGCAGTTCTGTGTTGGTAAACAGCCTTGGGTCTGGGGTTAGGGTGTATACTGGTGACTTGTAGCTTTTTGTCAATGTCATTGATGTAAATACTCCCACCATGGTCTGCTTCAAGCTAGCGATGCTTGACAAAGCCTTTGCACGTGATAAATACTTGACTGCCCGCTCCAGCACACCTTTCCCCAAAAGGTTGTTCTATGTCTCTTCTATCTGATTTTCCCACAGATCCCTTGTAAGATATTGGGAATACAGCATCTCCATCAGTAACATCTTAAAATGTACAAGATGTGGCCTGGCTGCCTTGGATCTCTACACCCTTGTTGTTTTGTTCAGACCAACAGGCCTGTAGATACTCTAGGTCATAGACAGAGATCCTCAGCAGTGGCAGTCTGGGTGACTAACAGCTTAGGACTTTGTAAAAGTAAAGTTTTATTTTTACTTATATGTTTATTAATACTTAAAAATTACCTATAAAGTTCCTATATCTTAAAACCCCAAACCCTAACTCTAAAACCTAATATCTAAAACACCCTAATACCTATAAAACAAACACTTAACACTAACCTAAAGTTTTTTGAAAGGATGTTCTCTCAGGTTAATTCTCCTGGCGTGGATCCATATGGATGGGCTGGTTTTCAATAAGTCTTTCAATCTTAAAGTCTATGAGTCTTACTTGGCAGATCTTAAGACCAGTTTATATATTTAATCTGTTCTGAGCACTGAAGTAGAGTGATCTTTTAATCAGTCAAGACTTGCCTCCGAGGTCCTAGGCCCAAATGATTCACAATTGGAAGCCCCTCCAAACTGTTTCTTTGGCCGCTCCGATCCTCTGAAGTTCTGAGGGGAGATATTTCTCCTTTACAGTGTTCTGGAGTACCAGGGAGGGTCTGCCTTTACTTTATGCACGAGTTGAGGATTCCTGGCAGGTCAACATGAAATGGTGATGAATAGTGGAGCTTGGTAAAGTCTCGGCATGTGTTGGCAGAGACAAACAGGAAGGAGAGCGAAGCCAAGTGGGCTTCTGATTTTAAATCCCCTGTGTCATGAATTCTGGCATTTCGTTCCTGGCGGATTTTCAAAGGCACGCCCCTCCACAACAGTGCATGATCAATGACATCATCTGCTCTTGGCGGGCTTTAAAGGCACGCCACGTCCGGATGTAAATCTTTTACCTGAGAGGCCAGGCTTCTGCTATTCCAAAATCCCTATGCTGCTAAATGCTACCACTAACCCCACCCACCATAGGACTTCTTTCTCATTTGACTCTCAGTGTGAGGATGAAAACAAGTTTTCCTTGAAAACTAAGTTAGTTATTCAACCAACAACAGCATCCTGAAATGCACGTTGGAAATCATGGTTCAGCCCAGAGGCACAAAGAGGAACAGATCACAGTCTCGTCCCTGTAGCCCTTGGCTGATATGAGGTCAATATAAGAGTTAGGTCTGAGAGCAACTCTTCCAGACAATGTCTGTGCTGGAAGGTTTTGCCTCTTGTCATCTTGGTTGCTGGTTCATCTCTAGGGTTTCAGTTCTCTCCTGGATCAAGGAAGTATCTTTCCCTTGCAGCGATCTTTCCCTTATAGAAGATTGTCAGGTTTTAAGATAGGCTCTCTAACTGGCTTGGAATTCACCAAATAGGGTAGGCTGGCCAGTCAGTGAATCTCAGGGAATCCACATATCTCCACATTCCCAGTTCTGGGATTATAAGTGCATGTGACCATGCCCAGCATTCCCCCCCTCTTTTCTGCCCCCTGCTTTTTGTGTATGTATGTGTGAGTTGCATTTGTGTGTGTGCATATTTGTATGTGTTGGGTGTGTATGTACGTACATGTAGAGGCTGCCAACCATCCTTCATCATTCTACCACCTGGCTCATTGATGTCTATCAGTCAAAACCCAAAGTCACAGAAATAGGTAGTCTCACTACAGCTTGCTCTGGTGATCCCATGTCTTCATCTCCTAAGGCTGGAATTGCAGGCAGGCTGCTGTACCCACCCTGTATTTTAAGTGAGTCCTGTGGATCCCACTTGAGTCCTCATGTTTGCATGGAAAGTGTTTTCATCATTGAATTGTCTTCCAAGCCTATGCCAGCATTTTTGACTTGGTTTTGGGAGACCAAACTCAGGTTCTTGGGCCTGTGAGGCAAATGCTTTATTGTGTCACCTTCCCAGCCCCAACAAAGCATTTTGAGCCATCTGCATACATTCTTTCTGGTGGTGGGTTTGTGTGAGGTTGGTGAGGGGAGACAGAAGGATGTGGAGTTGCTTCTTCGGGGTCAGCTGATAACCACCGGCTTTATGTTATTACTCTACTTCCTTACCCTAAAATGGGATCATTTGTTTTTCTGGACTCTTGGGACACTTTTGTGAACCTACTCTTCCTGAAAAGAGGAAGAATAATTGAACTACATGCTGGACCCTTCATACAGCTTCATCCACTAGCTAGCTCCCCCGTGCTTCCTAGACTATCTCCTTGTATTGCCTTCATAACTCTTGCTAACCTAGCAACTTAACTTTTTTGTACTATAATCCACATTTATCTCTTCTGTCACTTGTCAGAGACAGCTTCATCTCTTGTTCTCTCTCTCTCCAGCATCTTTGACTGACAGCCAGCCCCTATTAGACTGTGGGAGCTCTGGGCAGCTGGGCAGGTAGAGGGGCTATTGAACAGTGAGGGTTCTGCAGATAGTGTGGCCCCAGCCTGTAATCACAGCATTTGGGAGGGTTGTGAGTTTGAGACCAGCCTGAGCTACTGATAGAAATCCTATCTCAAAAACAAGGGTCTAGGCCAGGTGTCGTGGCACCATGCCTTTAATCCCAGCACTCTGGGAGGCAGAGGCAAGTGGATATTTGTGAGTTCGAGGCCAGCCTGGTCTACAGAGCAAGTCCAGGACAGCCAGGACTACACAGAGAAACCCCATTTCAAAAAAACAAAACAAAACCCTCCACCAAAACCCCAAAGGTCTATAGCAGTGGTTCTCAACCTGTGGGTCATGACCCCTTTCACAAGGGTCACCTAAGACTACCAGAAAGCACAGATACTTACATTATGATTTATAACAATAACAAAACTATAGTTATGATGTAGTAACAAAAGTAATTCTATGGTTGGGGGTCACCACAACATGAGGAACTGTATTAAAGGGTCACAGCATTAGGAAGGTTGGTCTAGAGAGTTGGCTCAGCAGTTAAGAGCACTTACTGCTCGTGCAGAGGACCAGAATTCAGTTCTCTGCACTATATCAGCAGCTCACAAACACCCCTAACTCCAGCTCCAGGGGATCTGATGCCCTCTTCTGGTTTCTGTGGGCACTTCACACATGTACTATACAGAGAGAGAGAGAGAGAGAGAGAGAGAGAGAGAGAGAGAGAGAGAGAGGGAGAGATACAGAGAGAGGTGGGGAAAA
>CAJQZJ010037421.1:293854-310722 GCA_907164525.1 Lophiomys imhausi
ACAACTGAGCATTTGTTTTGTGGTTCTCTCTGAAGATGCTTAGGAGAAGGTCAAACATGGAAGCTCAGATGAGCTTTGAGGTGTGCTCAGGGGAGGGAGGATTAATGGTACAATAACAAGCTATGTAAAGGTTAATCCTAGTGATCAACTTAATTGGATCAAGAGACACCCTCCCCCAGGAGATGTGTAAAATATACTTCTGGGTATGCCTATGAGGCTGTTTCCAGGGAGGATTAAAGGTGGAAGACCCACCCTGAGTGTGGATGGCATCATCCTTTAGGTTGGGAGCCTGGGTGGATTATAAAGGAGAGAAGAGGGGTGGAGATGGCCCCTCAGTTAAGAGCATTTGCTGCTCCCAACAGACCTGCAGACTTGAGTTTAGTTTCTAGCACCCATGAGGGATTCCAGGGAATCCAACATTCTCTTCTGGTTTCCATGAGCACCAGGCATATGCATTATACATAGGCAAACATGCAAGGAAACATTCATACACATGTTTAAACAATACATACATACACATAAACCTTTAGAAGGGGGTGGAGAAATCCAGCTAGCATGAAGCAGGAGTTCTCTCTGCTTCCTAACTGATGTTATGTGAATTTCTCTGTTCCCCCAGCATTCAGGCTGTTTTGCTGCTCTAACTGTTGGTATTAAAGACATGTGCCACCTGGCTTTTGTCATAGAACCAGCTGATCACGGTCTGACCTTCTCAAAACAAATCCTTTCTGCCTTAAATTGTTTCAGATTTTTTTTTCAGAATAATAAGAAACAACACAAAGAACAATAATCATAAGAATAGCGGCCACAATGCACTAGTTACCATGGCTGTGTTTAATTACCATAGCAACCCTATCAACAGGTCAATTTATCAAGACCTGGTTTATATAGCAGGACTTTTGGACCCGCCAGCGGTATAAATAATGACACAGAGGCTTTTTAATACATTTCAAAGTTTAGACCGTTTAGTTAGGGCAGTCTCCCAGCCAGCTACCAATCTTTTTTTTTTTTCTTTTAGGTTTTTCGAGACAGGGTTTCTCTGTGTAGCCCTGGCTGTCCTGGACTCACTTTGTAGACCAGGATGGCCTCGAACTCACAAAGATCCGCCTGCCTCTGCCTCCCAAGTGCTGGGATTAAAGGCGTGCGCCACCACCGCCCGGCTCAGCTACCAATCTTAACTCGACTAATCCTGGTGCTACATCTCATCCCACCACATGGCTAGCTCTACCTCTGCTCTAGTCCACTGGTTCACTCCCATGTCCACTGGTAAATCTCCTGGGCCTCTTTTCTTCTCCCATAATCCCTCTCTCTTGGAAGCTCCACCCTCCACTTCTTGTCTACCTATTGGCTGTCTTTATTACAACCAATAGGCAAGTGAGGAAGGACAGAGAGTTGCCAAATATAAAACCGGTGATGGGCCTTAGAAATAACAATGCCAGGACCAGGCTAGTACTTAGCTCTCTGCCAGTTTGGCAACTAACAATTGAATGAATATTATACAGAGACACACCTTCACACAATGTATCCCAACATGTTCGTGGATGAATAAAGGAGGTTCAGAGGAGAGAGCGTAAGGTAGCCCAGTGGTTTAGGGCACTTGGTACTCCCAGCAGACCTCAGTTTGGTTTCTAGCACCCCGTATCTTACAACTGTAACTCCAGTTCCAGAGAATCCTACACTTTCTTCTGGTTTTCATGGACACCAGGCATGCACATTATGCACAGGCACCCATGTGTACATGTGTATGTGCACGTTTGGCATGTGTGGTGCATATGTTTGTGCATATATGTGTGCATATGTGTGTGCATATATGTAGAGGTCAAGGGAAACTTCAAGTCCTATTCCTCAGGAGATGTCCACAATGTATATCAACATAAGTCTCTGTTGGACTAGAGCCAAATAGGTTCACCCCACTGCCTAGTGAGCCCCAGGGATGCTTGTCTCTGCCTCCCCATCCCTGGAATCATAAGCATGTGCCACCATGCCTAGATTTGTCTTTGGCTTTTGTATAGGTTCTCAGGACCAGGCTCAGATCTTCATGCGTGCAAGGCGAACACTTTCCTTATGAAACTCTCTTCCCAACCAGTTAGAGAGGTATATTGTCTTGCCTTGGGTCACCTACACCCTGGTATTAATTTCTCAGGCAGGTCTCCACCAATTACCCTCTTGAAAACTGGAACTAAGTGACTCCAAACATGAGACTTATTTTTTCTCAGATATTCTAAAACCTGGAAATATGAAATCAAGCTGAGCATAGGACCAGCCTCCTGATGAGGTTTCTCTAAGCTCTTTAGCTTCTGATAGTTGAACGTCTACATTGGGTTGACCTGTTGGCATGCCAGTGGAGATTGTCACCTTTAAGTTGTGAAAAGACCCAGCCTACTGGGGGTGGCATCATTCCCTAGGCAGTGGTTCTTTACTTGTTTAAGAGCAGAGAAATCTAGCTGAGCCCAAGCAAGTAATCAAGTGAGCATGTATGCATTCATTTCTCTGTGGATGTGATGTGACTGTTTGAAGTTCCTGCCTTTTTCTGTCTTGACTTCCCCCAAGTGATAGACTGAGACCTGAACTTGTAAGCTAAAATAAACTTTTTTTAAAATTGTGTGTATGTGGGGGGGGGTGCATGTGTGTGTAATCTGTGTGTGGGTATGTACATGTGAGAACAGTGCCTGCAAATACCAGGAGAGGGAGTCCGGAGCCCTGGAGCTAGAATTAAAGGTGGGTGTGAGCCACCTGATGTGGGTTCTGGGACCTGAACTTGGGTCTTCTCCAGGAATGGTACATATTCTTAACCACTGAGTCATCTCTTCAGTTCACTAAGTTGTTTTTTGTCAGGGTATTTTTTTTTTTTTTTTACCATAGCAACAGAATTGAAACTAGGACATGAGTGAAGAGGTAAAGAGGACTCCAGTGGTCTATCTTTGCTGCTTGGATAAAAGAACGCACCTCAGCTCTCCAGCATAGCTATCTTGCTAAGGAAGTAGAGATAAAAGATGCCATTTAGTTCCAGCTTATGTGGAGACAGGTACATCACACTTTGCTGGCATCTGTAAGCCTCGGATGCACAAGCCAGAGAAAGAAATTCCAGGGGCATGATGGTGGATTGTGAGTGCATTTGGTCCTTGTGTGTTATGGTCCCCAGAGTGTCACTGGACTGATGAACACCCTTGCTACTGAACATCAGCAAGCATCACGTAGAGACAGAGAGACTTTCTTTGCCATGTTCTGACACCCCTCACTTTTTCCTTTGTGATCTTATCTCTGAACCAAGGCCTTTCCTGAAAGCCCTGGCAGTCTCTACATATTGCTGCTGTTGGAAATTGCACCAGTGATTTTGAATTTGTGGGGAAATTATATGCATTTTCTGATATCTGAAAAGTCCATTTTGACCTAACCACCTCTCGGTGTGAGAACAATTTATGGTTTTCTACTTGGTGTTTTGAAAATTCATTTGGAATATATATAAAAAAATGACCCATAAATTTCAGGTTAGCTTCCTAGATAAAGATGGCCTCCTGGCCAGAGACAGTTCCATCCTGAAACACATCAGATCCCTTTCCATCTTAGATCATAGGTTGTTATCTGTGAATTTTATATTTCTTCCCCACCCAGCTTTTGCCTAGGTGGTAAATCAGAGTACCACCCCAAGCGGTTTTCTAGGGCATTCCTTGAAAACAGGGCTTCCATGGGGTATATTAGTTATTTTTGTTTCTTATCATTGTGATCAAATATCTTACAAGAAGCAACTTAAGGAGGATTTAGTTTATCTTACTGTTTGATGGGATACAGACCACCATGGCAGGTGCTCTAGTTTAATTTGTATTTCTGTGATAAAACACCTTGACCAAAAGCATCTTGTAGGGAGGAGGATTTATACGGTTTATAATCCCAGGTTACAGTCCATTGGTGTGGAATAAGTCAAGGCCGGAATTCAAAACATCTCATATACAGTTAGGGGCAGAGATACAAGAAAGGTATGGATCCTAGATTGCTTGCTCTGATCTAGCTTTCTCCTGTCTTAAACAGTCCATGACTTTTTGCCTAGGGAATGGTCTGCCCACAGTGGCCTCACTCCTTCCACATCAATTAACAACCACACAATTAGACATACCCACAGGCTAATGTGGTCTGCAAAATTCCTCAATTGAGGGGCTTTTCTCAGGTGATTCTAGGTTGTGGCAAGTTGACAATTCAAAACCAGCAACAAGGAAGGCATGGTGGCATGAGAGAGAGAGAGGCTCATAACTGTGACAGTGGGAGCTTGTTCATGTCTGGTTGGATCAGGAAGCAGAGAGAGATGAATCTGGTACTAAGATTGCTTCCTCATTTTTCTTCTTTTCATTTAGTCTGGGACCCGAGGTCATGGGAAGGTGCCCATTTCTGGAGGGTGAGTCATCCCTCCTCAGTCAAGGCTCTCTAGAAGCAGCCTCACAGAGACCCCAGAGGTATGCCACATAAAGGCCATACTCTAGTCAAGTAGACACTCAGAATTAACCATCACCATATGGGGCAAATCCTGCCAGCATCTGTGTGTTTCAGGATGCTCTGTGCAATCCAAAACCCATTTTGTGAAATGCTTTCTTCCTTGAACTAAACCTCTGACAGATGCCTGTTCCTCATAATGACAGCTGGCAGGCTCCTGGCTCCTGACAGGGAGAGCAAGACCTAGGTGGCCTGCCTGATTCTCTGTTCAGTTTAAGGAGCATTCAGAGTTTGAGACACAACCAGATGGAGACCTTTGATCTTGGCGGGATCAACAGTAATCGAATTCTACGTAGCAGAGTGAAGGAAGAGCAGACTTAGAAAAGCAAAGAAGAGGGTCTTATTATTCTCTACCTCTCCATCATTTAACTCTCTGCTGTGCACTAGCAGGTGTTCACTTGCTGTTTGTGGAATGAAGGAGGGAGAAAATCTTTCACTGATTTAGAGAGCTTGGTGAATGGCTTTAGAGAGCTTGACACATGACTACATGACAAAAGGAGGGTCTATACAAGAGCAGGGAAGGAAGAGACAGTGTACAAGTGGGCTGCGGATGGGAGATGATTCCAAGGGATGCAATGATTGAGGGATTAATGGCTCAACTTGAGGAGAAGCGAAGGAGTAGGAATGTGCATCTGCGGTAGGCTCAGGTTTCAGGGGGAAGGCAGTAGAAACTTCCAGGGGAGTTGCTGAAGACACAGAGGAGCAACCTGCTGTGGGAGGGTGTTTGTGACTTTTCTCATTGCTGTGATAAAATATCTGACAAAAAGTAACCCAAGGAAGGGGTTTGCTTTGGCTCACGGTCTAAAGGAGTACAGTCCAACACAGTAGGGAGTCCACAGTGGTGGGAGTGGGAGGCAGATGGTTACACTGCCTCTGCAATCAAGAAGCAGAGGGACAAGTATGCTTGCTCTCAGTTTCCTTTCTTCTTTTTGTTCAGTCTGGGATCCCAGCTCATGAGTTGGTGCCACCATGTTTAGGACGTATCTCCCTACTCAGTTAAACCTCTCTGATAACCCTTTCATAGACAAACTCAGAACATGCTTACTCTAAATCCAGTCAAAGCTGACGAGGAAGATTACTCATCTCAGATGGTATCTTAGAGGCTCCCTGGGACAGTTGGCCAGAAGTAATGAGGAGATTTGGATGGTAGATGAAAGGAAACTTTGGGCCACAGTGGGATTTGGACAAGAGAGAAATACTCAGGTGTACAGATGTTTTGTGGGCACATGGATCCTAGAACTCACTTCTCCACGAGGCTCCCAGAACCCAACTCTAATCATAACCCACAGAACCCAGCCTTCTACAGGCTTAGAGAGACAAGAGAGGGTCCTATCCCCTGCAGCTGGAATTATAGATGGTTATAAGTGACTCCACTTTGTGCTGGGAACTGAAGGCCGGTCCCCTGTAATCACAACACGTGTTTACCACTGAGCTGTGTTTCTGCAGCCCATCTTGAAAGTTCTTAAAAACCCTTCTGTTAAGATGGCCTCTAATCCTGCCAGGGTTTGGTTAGAATCCAATTCGAGGAAATCTAAATGCTGGTCAGTGAAACTGGTTCCCCAGAAGGAATCCATCTTCTTATCTAAGAGGAATATGCTCTTCTTCATTGATTCCAATATTTCATTTTTTTCTTGACATTTATTGCCTGAGGTATTCCTAGATTATTATGTTAATATTTTAGCTTGTATTTTTTCTCATTATGCATTCTAATTGATTTTTCTTTCAGAAAAGTGGCATTTTTCAGTTTCCGTGTTCTATGTACCTATCTTCATATCACCAGATTTCTGTGTTTGCTTCCAGAACCGTTATTTTGATTATTCGATGCTTTCTAGGATTTTAATCATATATTTGAAATGCAAATTGTGCTAACATTCTTTTCCTTGGCAAGTTTGAATTTTCGAAAGAACATATATATTTTATTATTATTTTTAACCATTTCTTGTATTTGTTTATAAACCTAGAATTTTTATGTGTTCTGACTCATTAGTTTTTGGCTTTCTATCCATTTTTCATTTCCTATTTACTTTATTTCTTAGCTCCTTCAGTAGACTGCTGGGGTCATTTGTTTGAACATTTTTTTTCCTGGTTTAATTATAAAAATAATCAAGGTTGTGATTTTTATTCTGAATACATATAATGTTGCTGTGGATTATTTCCCTTTTGGATATCATATGTTCATCCTTGTTTGCAACTAGACTTGATGAATCGTTTTCCTTGTTTCTTCTTTCTTCAGTGATGTCCTGGGAGAGAAAAATCAATAGCAAATAAACAGTCTGGGAGTTGTCACTAGAGAAAAAATGCTAGGCTGGGAAACACTGTTGATAAGAAAGGTATACACTACAGATAGGCAAGAGGTATGGGTTTGAATTTGAAACACCCAACAGGCTCACATTTCAACTCTCATTCTCCAGACTGTTGTTGTTGTTGTTGGTGGTGGTGGTGTTCTGAAGGCTGTGGAGCCATTAAGAAGTGGAGCATGGCTGGAGGAAGTAGATCACTAGTGTGGGCTCATGGTTATACCTGGCCCTGGCTCATGACATGATCTTTGCTTCCCCATTGGCCATGGTGTCCATTAGCACCTGCCTCATGCTCCTGCCACTATCTATGCATGAGGAAGCCAATCTGTGATGTCTTCCCACCATGATGGAATGAGACCCCTGAAACTGTGAGCCAAAATAGATCCTCCCTCTCGCAAGCGGTTTCTGTCATATGTTTTGTCATGACAAGAGAAGGAGTTGGAAGAGTGCCTATAGTTAGTATTGCTAGTGTGAAGACATGAGTTTGGATTCCTGGAACCCACATAAAAATCTTGTGCATTTGCTTATAATCCCAGTGATGGTAAAAAAAAAAAAAAATAGGAGACAGAGATAAGTAGATCCTTGGGAGCTCCTTGAATAAGTAGCTTAGCTTACTTGGTAAAACTCCAGTCCAGTGACAGGCCCTGCTTCAAACAAATGGTGGAAGGTGCCTGAGAAATAACACCCAAGGTTGTCCTCTGACCTCCACACATACATTTATGCATGGGCTGTTGCTGTTGTAAAAATACCCTGACCAAAAGCACCTTAGGAGAGCAAAGTGTTTTATTTGGCTTTTATTTCCAGGCCACGGTCTGTTATTGATGGGAAGCCAAGCAAGAACTCAGGCAATTAGTCACATCATGTACAAAGTCAAGAGCAAAGGGAAACTAATGCACTCATGCTGCCTACCTGCTTGCTTGCTCAATTCTCTTTGTCCTCTCCTATATAGTCATGACCTGCTACATAGGGTGTGGTGCTGCCCACAAGGGCTGAGCATTTCTACAACAGGTAGCAGTCAAGACAATTACTCAATCTATGTAATTCCTAATGATTCCAAGTTGTGACAAGTTGGCAAAACTACTCTTCAAGGATGAAACATGAAATCCATATATATATATATATACACACACACACACACACACACACACACACACACACACGCACGAGCAAGAAAGAGAGAAAAGGAAAGAAAGAAGAAAAGAAAGAAAGAAAGAAAGAAAGAAAGAAAGAAAGAAGAAAACTAACAGATCACCAACTAACATCAAAGTGCAGTAGTAGATTTTTCTGACAGATTCCAGAAGCACCAACCTGAGACACTCTACATGTTAGACTACAAAAACCTACTGAGAATATCAAGTCTAAATGGACCATACAGTCTAAATGGATAAGAGTTGTTGAAAAGATTATTTCAACCCTTTATGAGAAAGTTCTATTTTTTTTCAAAGTACTATCATTGTCTTATTATTTTATCTTTGGAAGGTTGAGTATAGATTGAGTGTGTTCTGAATATCTTTATGAAGACACTGATATGTGAAGAGTATTTATATGTGTGTTGACATATGAATACACTGTGAAATGATTGCCAATACACACACACATCTCTTTTTCCTGGCCTTGAATTAGTATTCATTGTACAATATGACTGCTTTAAAGTGTCCTGTTAAATGCAGGAGATAAGCCAATAAGATTCCATATAGTTATTTTATATTATATTCTGTGCTATATGATTCCATTTCTATGAAGTTCTACATCAGGCAAATATAATCTCTGGAATGGAGTTACAAATCTCTTTCTCTTTGGGGTGAGGAAGATTAAGTTGAAAGAGACAAGAGGGGACTTTCTTGGATGATGAGATACTCTATCTTGTCTTGGATGGTGGATATACAAGGAGTGTTCATAACCATCAGATAATTGTACTAAACTGCATATCTGTACTTTCTGTGTATCTTCTCGTATGAAAATTAGGCATCATATAGCATACAAGTCAAACTACCTATCATTCGTTACATCTTCAGTCCCTATGACCAAATATTTGAGAAAACAATGGAGGAAAGATTCTTTTGACTCATGGTTTCAGAGGTTTCTTTCCCTTATGGTGAGGAGGTAGAAGTAGAAGGCAGCAGTTCATCTCATGGTAGCTAGGAAACAGAGAGAGAAAAAATCTTCATTGATGGATTTTATCCTTAACCTTTCATTCTGCTATGTAGCCTAGCCTGTGGGCTACTGCCCACATGCATGGGGAGTCTTCCTTCATTAGTTCACCCTCCGTAGAAATACCTCACTCAGGTGGTTTTCACAAATCTCCTAGTCATCTCTCCATCCAATCAAGTTGACAGTGAGGATAAAGCAGCCCACTGCAACAGTGAACTAATGGTTACACATCTTAGAAATGTGACAGTAATGGGGAGAACAGCAAAACACAAGGATATGTTTTTAACTAATTAAATGAGAATCATCCTGATAATGCTTATTAACTCACAATTTGGAGAATTAGGGAAGGCCAGGCCAATGCACAGCTCAGAGTTTATCCACAAAGAAAAAATAAAAAGGCTCCACATTCATTTATTATCTGCTGATGCTCACCAATCAAGGCCATGAGCTGAGAGAATGTTTTGGCACTTCCAAGGGCTGCTCCTGGACAGAATTTCTTTGTTTCTGGTTCACATCTCATGACTCTTTCTAAGCTGACCTCAGAGGACCTCTAGACAGATTGTCCTGTCTTCTTTGTGTCTCATTCATAGGTGTCTTCATCTTCCAATTTCCAAGGGCAAAGCTGTGTCCGAGTCACTTTTTATATATATTTTAAATTTAGCTCCATTAGATTCATGCAGCATCCACCCACCCCTCTCTCCCAGCCTCCTGTGCCCCATAGAATTAGATAATATTGGTAGACATTTATTTTGAATGAAAAGAGAGTTTGTGATGATTAATCTGGATTGACACACTGATTGGGTTAAGAGCCACTGTCCTATTTTTTTCTATTGCTGCAATAAACACTTTGACTGGAAGCCACTTGGGGAATAGGGGATTTATTTGATTTATATATCATGAGTCATAGTCCACTGAGGGAAGTCTAGGCAGGAACTAAAGCAGAGGCTGTGGAGGAACACTCCAAAATGGCTTCCTTTCCATGGCTTGCTTAATCTGCTTTCTTATACCACCCAGGACTTCCTGCCCAGGAGCTGGAACATCCCCAGTGGGCTGAGCCCTCCCACATCCGCTCATTAATCTAGAAAACACCCCTGCAGACTTGCCTACAGGCCAATCTTATGGAGGCATTTTCTCAATGAAGGTCCTTGTTTCTCAGAGGACTCGTTTGTGTCAGGAAAACAATAACCAATATAGTCACCCAGGAGATTCAGAAAGCACTGGTCTGAATACAGCTATGGCCATATTTCCTGACATGATTCTATCTAGGAAGCTCCACTAATCAGTGCCTCCTCTCAGTGATGGATAAGACTGTGAGGGGACTGTTGAAAGGTGATCTAACTATGGAAAGTGGAACCTGGTTGGAGGAAATGGGTCTTTGTGGGTGTGCCTTGGAAGCACATATCTTGGCCTTGGCCCCTTCTTGTTCCTCCACTTGGGAACCATTATATTATCATCTTTTCTGCACAAGGCTTCCCTGCCATGATGCTTTGTCTCATGATGTCAAGTAACCATGTATCCACTTCTCCACCGATTGGAACCTTCTGAAACTGAGAATCAAATAAATCATTCCTCCCTTAAATTAAGTCATATTTTACCACAGTGATGAACAACTAATACAGCCCTGCATCAGAGGTGGGCAGGTGAAGGACATTTTAACCCTAAAAAATAGACTATAACATCTAAGCATTCTAGTTGCTTGGAGGTTCCTAGAAGGCAGGTAATGTTGACAATGATCACTGGATTTTCACCTCGCTGCAGGTGAGCATGTAAGGGTGTGTGGACCATCACCATGCATGAGCAATGTCACCATTCATGCTATTGCCTAGCAAAGTTATTAGCATGAATTGGGTGCGTGGCTTGCAGCAGGCTTCTGAGAGGGAAGGTAGGGTCTTCCTACTGTGAGGGCGGGACACCATTAGGTTTATCTCTAAGTCCACATGAGCCCTCTGTTAGCCAGGAAATCCCTGGCTGATGCCTGAATCTTGACACAGCTAACTTTTCGTGTGTGTGTGTGTGTGTGTGTGTGTGTGTGTGTGTGTGTGTGATTGTTTATGTGTATGTGAGTGAACATGAACATGTGTGTACACATGTGTATAGACCAGAGGTCTACCTTGGGTATCATTTCTGAGGGGCTTTTTTTGGAATCAGTTCTCTCATTATCCTGAAGCTCAGCAAGTAGGTGACCACTGAGCCTCAGGGATCCTCCTGTCTCTGATTCCCCAGTTCTGGGATTACAAGCATGTGCCACCATGCCCACCTGTTTTTACATAGATTTGAGAAGTGAACTCAGGTCTTCTTGCTTCCCAAAGCACTTCACCAAGGGAACCATCTCCCCAACCCAATAATCATTTATTTATTTATTATTTCAAGTTACATCTCCATCACAATCCCCCCACACCCTTCCCGGCCCCACCCTCCCACCCTCTCCCCCATCTCCCACCCTCTCCCCCATCTCCCACCTATGCTACTCCTCTGGTGTGGGGTGCCCCTACATATCAGTCTCCCTCAGTTCAGCAGTCATATGAGGGCTAAGAGCTTTCTCTTGCACTGGGGGCCTACATGGCAGCTCCACAAAAGCAAAGTGTCCCACTAACAGGTAACAAAGTGTATGTTCCTGTTCCTTTCAGGCTGTTGGTTGTAGGATAGTTATCCTGTACTACATGGCTAAAATCCAGTTATAAGTGAATAGATGCCATGTGCATCTCTCTGGATCTGGGTTAGCTCACTAAGGATGAGCTTTTCCAGTTCCATCCATTTGGCAGCAAATTGCATGATTTCCTTGTTTCTAATGGCTGAGTAGTATTCCATTGTGTAAATGTACCACAGTTGGTTTTTTTTTTTGTTTTGTTTTGTTTTTGTTTTTGTTTTTGTTTTTAATCCATTCGTTGGTTGAGGGGCATCTGGGTTGTTTCCAGTTTCTAGCTATTACAAATAAAGCTGCTATGAACACAGTTGAGGAGATGTCCTTAGTGAGGAATTGTTTGGATTTTTAACATCGTTTTCATGTTTCCTCTGGGACGGGTTTAGACTCCTCTGTCTGTATTGTTCTGTCACTGTGCATGAGAGTAGGGGCGCTATTGTTTATGTTTATGTCACTTGAGTCTTGTGATGTGTCTGCGAGGCTGGGAGTGTGCCTGCTGTTGTATAGATTAGGAAACCGAGGCTTATGCAGTTAGGACCCGCTATGTCTTGCAGCTGTAGGCCTGCCGTGCTCAATGCACGTAGAGTCTAGGACTTGTTAGGGCGCATGCCCGCTTTTGCCGTCAATGATAACATATACCCACCACGGCAGGGCTAATGATGAATTCACTGCATTACTTATTGCTGTGATCAGAGGCACCTTGGGGAAAAAAAAAAAAAGCAACTCCAGGAAGGAAGAGTTGATTTTTTTTTTTTTTTTTAGCTCACAGTTTGAAGGTACAGTCCATCATGGGGGTAGGAGTGTGAACAGTTGCTCACATTGTGTCTACAATCAGGAAGCAAAGGGGGGTTAATGCTGGTGCTTGGCTCACTTTATTTTTTCCTTTTTATCCAGTCCAGGTCTCTAACCCATGGAATAGTGTTGTCCAAATCCAGAAACTCTCCCAAAGACCTGTGCAGAGGCTCATCTCCTTGGTGACTGTAGATCATGTGAGTTTGACACTAACCACCACAGACAGGATTTAGTTCAGTAATAACTGCACAGTGAGTGAATGCCGTGGTTGCACCATGCTGCGTGTCCTTCACATGTCTAAGATTGTGGCACCCTGGAGGCCAGCACTCTCCCAACCTCAGTACTGAGAGGCCTGTCCCTCCTTCATGCCCAAGCATGAAAGTACAAACGACTGCTGTCTTCCTTTCAGCTTCTGAGGGAGTGATTGGAAGTTCTTTGATGCTGCCCCAGGGAGTGGAGACTCCTTTTACTAATTTAGAAGGAAGGGAGTATGCACTCATTAAAACAAGGAAGCTCTGGACTTGAGGTGTTTTCTCTCTACAAGGAAGTTTGAGTTTAAAAACTAAGATGGTCCTTTTGGGAGTGTTGGAGACAAGTGGGGAGAGGTCTGTTCCTTTTCCGTCCTGAGTTCCTCTCTGCCAGAGTGAAGACGGTTGCTATTTTTCTGAGTCACCAAGTATTGGATGCTCATGAGTTTAGACAGGGTAACAAATGGAAATGGACTATTTTCTGATCTTCATAAGTGGGAAACAGCTGTTCTTTCTAGCTTGGGAGACAGGCTGTTTGCTTTCTAAGCACACACACACACACACACACACACACACACACACACACACAGAGTTACCAACATGCTGTTAGGGGAAAAAAAATCAAATATTGCATACAACTTTTCTAAAAGGGGAGGCACACAAAAGGGAGGGCTAGGATCCCAGACACACATACACCCATCCACCTCCTCACAGAGTGGGGTTTCTGCTTGTATGCCCTGGATCTTCGAAGCACATTGACCCAGGTGTATTTGGGGTTTGCAGTGACATTGGCCTTCTCCAGGCCTCTTTACCCTCTGACCACAGCTAAGGAGAGCCTTGGAAACAGGACTGGCTCCTTTTACACTGTTTTAAAGTTGTTCACTTCTGTTCTTCAGAACCCACTTTAAGAATGAATCATAGAAAGCCGGGCGTGGTATCGCACGCCTTTAATCCCAGCACTTGGGAGGCAGAGGCAGGCGGATTTCTGTAAGTTTGAGGCCATCCTGGTCTACAAAGCAAGTCCAAGACAGCCAGACTCTATTACACAGAAAAACCCTGTCTCGAAAAACCAAAAAAAAAAAAAAAAAAGAATGGATAATAGGCTGCAGAGATGGCTCAGCCATTGAAGGCTAGGCTCACAACCAAAACTATAAGGATGAATAATGCCCAGTTTGTTGCCATTTAAAGTATTTATAATGAAGGACTTAACACTGTGTTTTTATTCCTTGTTTTCTGGTAGCCTTATACTTCTTCTTTTCCAGCTTAAATATGGAATGAGATCTTCCAGGGCTGTATTAGTCAGCTCTCTGTTACTATAACAAATGGTTTGAGGTTTTTCCACTTATAAAGTGTTTATTTAGTTCATGGCTTGGAGATAACAGCCCATTGGCAAGAGGCTCCATTGCTTTGATGTCATAGGGAAGTTAGATGGATGTGGAGAGCAGGAGACAAAACCACTCACATCATCACCCAGAAAGCAAAGAGGAAGAGCCTGGGGTCCCACAGTCCCATCTGAATGTCTTTTTCTAAGTGGCCTAAAGACTTATCATTAAGCTCCACCTCTTAATAAGTCCATAGTCAAACCAGGTGGTGGTGGCACATGCCTTTAGTCCTAGTACTCAGGAAGTAGAGGCAGGCAGATCTATATGAGTTTGAGGCCAGCCTGGTCTATAGAGCAAGTTCCAGGACAGCCAGTGCTATAAAGAGAAATCTTGTCTCTAAACCCAAACTAACCAACAAACAAAAATGTCTATGTCCTCCCTATGGTGCTACCAGAAATGAAGTCTTCGCTTGTCAATTTTTTTTCTTTCTTTTTTGTTGTTTGAGAATTTCATTGATTATTCAGTCTTTGAGGCAGGGTCTCATTATGTAATATCCAGGCTAACCTTGAACTCTTTCTAACACAGTGTCGGAAGTCCTGGGATTGAAGGCATGTGCTGCCACACCTTGGGGGACTGAACTATTTTTTTAGCATTTGTATATGATTTCAGGGCTGAACACTTGACTAGGGAAGACTATTTCCTTGGCTCTCAGTAATTCTTAGCTCCCTGTAGTTCTTTGTCTATGGGTGGGACCCTGTGATATTTTCTTCTTCCATGTTAGCATATCGATTGGTATTGTACTTGTTCAGGTCTTGTTTAGGAAGCTACATTGCTGAGGTATCATGGGTAAAGTACTGTGTCATTTCTAGGTGACACAATCTCACAGTAGATTTCTTGGCCCTTTGGATTTTACAGTCTTTCCACCTCCTCTTCCAAAATGTTTCCTGAGCTTTAGGTGAAGGAGTTTTATTGCAGATATATCCACTGGGAATGGGCACCCACAATTAGTCGCTTTCAGTGTTTTGACTGTTTATGGTCTTCTTAATGGTCTCCATCTGTCGCAGAGAGAAGGTTATTTGTTGATGAGTAAGAGCTCCAATTACTCGTGTGTGTAGGGATGGTTATTTAGAATGCAGTTGGGGATTATGCTGGTTTAGTAAACAGACAGTTGTAGGTTCTCCTCTAAGACCCATGATCTCACTAGCTATGGGTAGTTGTCTAGGTTTCCAGTACCGGGCATGATTTCCCTCCTGCTGAGTGAGAGTTAACTTTAATTAGATAGCTGTTGCTTACAGTCAAATATGAGACCCAACTCTTAGCATATATACCTTTGGGGGGTCACTTACCCAAGCCATAGAAAACGTGGATAGAGTTTCATTTGGGCAAGATGGCTAAGTCCTAGAGAACGATGAACAGTGTTGTGCCCTTGAAAATCTGTGGAGAGGGTCAAATTCATAGTAAGTGTCCTGAGAACAATCAAATAAAATGAAATGGAGTGATGAAAGGTTGAGGCAAACTGAAGAACACACATAGGCACAAAAAAGAATTTCACTGTCTTTTCCACTAACCACTTCTGGATGGCTTTTCTGCTTTTAACCTAGAGGAGGAAGCAAAGAAACCTGACCTTGACAATGACTTTGAAAAAATAGTTCAAGTATATACATGAATAGTAGAATACACAGGATAGTGGACCAGGAAGCTTGCTATTTAAACACCAAGGTTTGTTCTTCAGAAGTTTGTTATAGGGCTAGTGAGATGGCTCAGTGGGTAAAAGCACTTGTTTCCAAGCCTGGTAACCCGAGTTTAATCTCCAGGACGCATATGGTGAATGGAGAGGGCTGACTCCTTCATCTTGTCCTCTACCTTCACATGCGTGCCATGGCTCATGTATAAACACGCACACATGCGTGCGTACACACACACGTAATCAATATATAATATGAATAAAATGTTTTTAAAATAAAATAGAGTTCTATAAGTTTATTTTGTGTGTGTGTGTGTGTGTGTGTGTGTGTGTGTGTGTATGTGCACGTGTGCCCATGTATGTGGAGACCAGAGGAAAACTATGAGTATTTTTCAGTTGCTGTTAACATTGGTTTTTGAGATAGGATTTCTCACTTGCATGGAACTTGCCAGTTCAGCTATGCTGGCTGCCAGTCTTCCAAGGGGATCCACCTCTCTCTACCTATGCAGGTCTGGGATTACAAGCCCATGCCACTATGCCCAGATTTTCCTTTTTGATGTGGGTTGTGGGGCTCAGTTCAGACCCTCATAATAACACATCAAGTACTTTACCAAGTGAGTTGTCTCCTCAGTGCCGAGTTTTATAGTTTTAAACAGTCATATAGGAATTCTGTACATACAATTTAGAGCCTGAAAAATATGAACTTGCTGCTCTTGCAAGTTTATTTGCTCTGGGTTCATTTTCCAGCATCCGCATTGGATAGCTCAGACAGACACACCCGTAACTCTAGTTCTAGATATGGTGCCCTCTTCTGGTCTCTGCAAGTACTGCACCCACCCACATGCACATACTCCTACACTGACCCACACACATATACATAATTTAAAAATATTTTTAAAAACCTTTCTTTTAGTTGTCCTTGGCAATAATGTCTCTCCGAGTTTTGCTTCTAAGCTTTGATAACATGGCATCATAGAATGTCAGTGTAGTGCCAGTTGGTGGGACGTGAGAAGGGCTTTCCTATTGAGCCCTACTACAACATCACTTTCAGGAGAATAGCAGAGCTCTGCTGCTAAAGTAATTGCTGAGTGCTGCACAGAGGACCCAAGTTCAATTCCTAGATACCATATCAGGTGTCTTTCAAGTGTCTGTAACTCCAGTTGCACATCATCTAACGCCATCCGCTGGCCTCTGTGGGCATTTGTACACACACACACACACACACACACACACACACACACACACACACACACA
>CAJQZJ010037421.1:320198-330837 GCA_907164525.1 Lophiomys imhausi
TGTGTGTGTGTGTGTGTGTGTGTGTGTGTGTGTGTGTGTGTGTATGTGTGTGTGTGTATGTAGGGAGGGTTGTACACATGTATGCCGGCGGCGCAAATGAAGGCCAGAAGAGACTAACTGAGTCCCTGTAGCTACAGTTTCAGGCAGTTGTGAGCCACCCACTGTGGGTGCTCACTGACAAGCTCAGGTCCTCTGCTAGAGAGAGCAGCTGTTACTCTTAACCATTAAGCCATCTCTCCAGCCCCACAAATACTTTTCCATTCGTTGAACTCGGTTCTTTATTTCTTACCACATTTGGATATTTTATTATGAGCCATATTGACCTCTCAAGTCTCCGAATCATCATAAAAATTATTCTCAGGGGCCTGTTATTTCCTTTCCTTTCCTTTCCTTTCTTTTCTTTTGCTTTTTTGAACCAGCTAAGCAGTGCTGAGATATATCTTAGGTCTGGACTGTAAATACAAGGCAGTCATGGCTGTGTGTTCATGGGTGCCTTTTCCCTCTCGAGATTTATTTCAGTGCTTACAAAGACACTGTTTTTCAGTGAATTGAAGAAAAGCAAAGCAGAAAACAAAGTGTGTGTGGGGGATAGTAAGGGAAGGCAGAGATTCCTTGTACTCCAGCCAACCACCCTAAACCAATGAAGACACATTAGCAGACAGATAGTTCCTTATTAGGAAAGAATGATTACCAAGGAGAAAAGCAGCTTTGGGTGGAAAAAGAAATCTGTGTATCAGGTGGATTTCCTGTAAAGGGGACTTTTGACCTTAGAAAACAGGGAGCCATTGCTTACTAGAAGCTAACTGTAGAAGAGGGCAAACTGGTCTGAGAAAAATGTATATTGGAAGAGTCTTGCATAGGAATGCAATTTGCATAACAATGAAGGTATCTTGTTCCAGGCAGTCACTGTAGTGGGAGCTCGTCCAGAATAGCTATGCTGTGGGTGCCCTGCCCCCTCAGAAACCCAGTTTTAAAAGGAAATTAAATGCGAAGGGTTGAGTTCTGTAGTTGTTAGACTCCAGAAGGGATGAGAGGGTACATTTCTGTGTTGTGCGGTGCCTGGGAAGTTCGTGAAGACAGTATTAGGTTTTCTGCTTGGACAAGAAAAGTCTTCCCCTAATGGATTTTGAAAAGAAAAAAAAGATTGTTTAATATTGGGTCTCTACTGGCCTTATAGGAAGGGAGGGAGGTGGGAGTTCATATTCATCCTCATAGAGAAGATGAGTGTTACTGGCTTTTTGAAATCTGAACTATTTATTGAAATACATACTTTTTGTTTGTAATTTATTGTTCTGCAGACAATGGATTGGAAAAACTGTAATATTTAATTATTCCTGGAGAAGAGAAGAGAAAACTGGGTTTCCATGACACTAACTGCTTTGATTTATTGGAACTAAGCAGCATAAACAGAATACCTGGAAATTTTAGCTTAGTGAGGGATGTATGTATTATGTGTACATAGATGTTTGTGTATATATTAATGAATGTACAGATGTATCTGTAGATCCATGGACAGATGTACATACAGATGCATATGTATGGATGGATATAGATATGTGTGTAATAAGTCTGCTTTTATACATGTGCATATGTGAACGGATAGATAGATATATTTATATATGGATAGATGGATAAGTGGACAGATTGTGTATTTATATATGTATGTATGGTTGTATAGATAGATGTATGTATACATGTATATACATATAATACACATATGTATAGATGTGTATATATGGATGAAAAGTGAATGCACGAATGTATGCACCTGTGGATGAATGGACAGATGTATGACATGTATATATGTGTGTATGAATGCATGCATGTATAGATATATCAGTGGATGAATAGATAAATATACATATATATGAATAAATGTGTGTAGCAATTGAGGCATGTGTATGTCTTGAAGTATATATGCATAGAAGGATGGACAGATGGATGATTGAAGGATGGATGGGTACATGAGTGGATTGAAGAATGAAAGGATAGATGGATGGATTGGTGGATTGATAGAGAGGTCTATAGTTATACCTCAACAAAGTATAACTACAGTTGGATCCATAGTTATGCCCCAACAAAGAAAGAAGTGGGGGATTCCTGTGCTAGTAGAAACTTTTTTTTTTAGCTGACTGAATCTGATTAGTGCTACCTATTGGAATGGTAGTGGATCTTGTTGGTTTGATCTTGCACAGGTCTTACACAAGTAACCATAGCTATTATGAGTTCATGAAAGGAACAGCCATGTCATGTTCAGAAGACATTTCATAGCACTCCTCCCCAACCTCCAGCTCTTACATTCTTTCCGCCCTCTTTTCCAGGATGTTCCCTGAGTCTTGGGGGATGTGCACTGATGTAAATGTCCCATTTAGGACTTAACTGTCAGTGGTCTATTCAGCCCTTTGATCATTTATGAATAGAGACATTCTAAGTACATTCAGGACTAGAAATTGGCTTTATTTTCCACCACCAAGCATTGAAGAAAGGTATTTATGGGGGTAAGGAAACATGCACACGACACAGAAAAGAAAAACCCCTCCTCAAAAGAGAGGAAACACTTGAAAAGCTGAAAAATCTAGTTTATTCTTATGGGCTGGAGTTTTAAAGCCTTGAAGAGTCTTCCTCTCTTAAGTTGGTCAGTTTTAAAGAAAGATAAGATAGTTGATTGGTTGGCAACTGTTGTATAACATGTTTTGATCTGGCCTTGAAAATTTTGAGCCAGTTCATCAGCAGGAGGTCTGGTGGTGAGAGACAAAAGCCAACAAGGCCTTTGTTTTAGTTTTTTCTATTATTAAAAATGGCTTTTTAAAGAAAATACAATGTATTCTAATTACATTTCTGGTCTCCCAATTCCTCAGAGATATCTCATCTTCCCTCCCATCAGAATCCACACCCTTTCTGTCTCTAGTTAGAAAACAAACAGCCTGACTAAAGAATAATAATAAAATGAAATAAAACAAACTGTAATAGGACAAAACAAGCAAATAGAAGAGAAAGAGTCAAAGAAAAGGCACAATGAACACATACAGACACAGAGACATACACATTCATATATATATATATACATTCATATATATATATATATCCCATAAAAACACAAAACTAAAAGTCATAATATATATGCAAAGGACCTGTAAGGTTAAAAAGAATGCTCTGACAAAACATTATGAAACAAAGAACCTTGAAAGATGCTATTGAGTTTGCTTTGTGTTGGCCATCTACTATTGTGCACAGAGCCAGAGTAGTTTCTATCTCCAGTGAGGCTCTGTTGGAGAGAACTAAATTTTCTTGGTGAGTGGTTATCAATTGGACATAGCTTTTGGGTTAGGAGTGTAGGGACTATGTCCACGTCTCCTCTCAGATCTGGGGCTCCATGTGGAGCAGACCCTTACAGACCCTGTGTATATAGCCAAAGTCTCAGTGAGTTCATGTTTCATGTGTTCATTGGTCCTGTTACATTTAGAAGGTCTTGTTTCTTTTCTATCCTCCCTCCCCTCTGACTCTTACAATTTTTCCACCTCCTCTTCAACAGGGTTTTCTGGGCCCTTAGAGGAGGGATTTGATGGAGCTATCACACTTAAGACTGAATGTTCCAAGATCTTTCACTCTCTGCTCATTGTCTGGCTCTGGGTCTCCATGTTTGTCCCCATCTGCCTTAGAAGGAAGCTTCCTTCATGATGGCTGAGCAAGACATTGATTTATGAGTATAGCAGAATGCCATTAGAAGTCATTTTATTTGCTATGATCCTGTAGCAGAAAAGTAGTATTCAGTCTGTTCTTGGACACCTGAACAGTGTTGGGGATGGGTTCCATCTCATGGAGTGGGCCTTAAATCCAACTAGATGTTGATTACTCTCATAAGCTTTGTGTGTAGGCATACCTTTTAAACTATTTACTAATTGTTCTAAACACCTTCCAACCCACCAACCCAAGGCACATTAAAAGGATACCTATCAGGCACAAATCCTTGGGGTAACTAATCAATAGTCCATCCAAATCATCATACACAGGGAACACAGCAGCAGGCTGCATTGATCACCTGGCTCTGGCATGGCCGCTGCCTCATGCCTGCTTGGGGTCCAGGCCTCCTCCATCCATCTGAGACTGCCAAACCTACAAAGGGCAGGAGATGCATTCTATTAATGGCTGCTGGCTGCTGGCTGCTGGCCACCACTACAACCCTGCTTGTTTCTTCAGTCTCTTCAGCCCATCCATGTTTTTACGAACCTCTTCTGAGCAGGTCCTGCACTGCAGTCTCTTCTGTCCACCTGAGCTGGCCACCTTGGGCCAGGTGCTGCACTCGAGGGGCCTGGAAGCTGGCTGTTGTCGAACACTCACTTGAGGCCTCAGTCTCTTCTATCCATTTGAGTTTATCGAACCTCCACGGGGGGCACATGCTGCCTGCCACGCTCCCTCTTGGGGTTGTAGACTCTTCTGGTGCTCTGTGCGGCCTCAGCACCTCGGCTTTCACAACTGCAAGTGAGTTTTCACCTGGGCTCTGCCTAACCTAGGCCACAAGTCTCCTCAGCTGCAACCTTTGTCTAGTGTCTTTTGAAGTGAAACAGGAGTGAGCCGTGACATGAGGCAAGGCCAAGCAAAAAAGCCCCCTCTCATTTCTGGGCCTTCCTTTTTATATGCTCTCTAATTATGCACCAGGATGCCTTCTCATCGGCCAGCCTTATGCCCTCCGCACAAGGTTCACCTGTTGATCAAGATCACTAGTGCTCCCAGGTGTTCCCCACAGGTGCCAGGCATCAGGCTGATTTGCATGCCCCTTTTTTGGTAGATTAAGCACTCCCACAACCCTTACGTATTCCAAACCTCCACTATATTTATGCCACTATTTCACTAGTATATTATGCAGGCAAGTCATCATTATGGATGTGTGATGTGTGTAGCTGGGTTCTTGTTTACCTTTCTCCTTGGGTTAGCATTCAGAGTACCTTCTAGTACCATAAACACTAGTCTTTTTATGGGGTGAAGGCTCCATAGAAGCACCATTTTGGAGTTCTCCATGTTTAATGAGTTGTATAAGTATTGTCTTCAGCAGTAGGACCTTACCATCAGTTTGTGGATAGCCACTGGTAGCCTTGGGAATACCCTAGGTGGTTTGGGAGTCCTCATGGAACCCCTTTGGCCAAAAGCTCAATTAGACGTAACCCAATCTTGGTACTGGAAGCCTTATTTGGTGATGAGAAATGTTCAGTCGAGGGTCCTGTCTCTGCTGTTACTTGGTGATTTCACTTACATCGGTTTGCTGTAGGTATATATCTTAGGAAGCTTCTACTGCGTTGGATAGAAACGAGCATTTCAGTATGGGCTTCTTGCAGTGATTACGTTCCATAGGCCACCAGCCCCCCAAAAGGCTTCCAGAACTTCTCCAACCAAGCTCAAGAAATGCAGGATGTTCATCGTGGATGATTCTGCAAATTCTGACCCTCAAGGTCATTTTCTCAGTGGTGGAAGGGTGTTGTAGTTTGGATGTGAAGTGGCCCCCATAGGCTCACATGTTGCAGCCGGTACTTGTGTTGAGTGAAGTTGTAAGGACCTTCAGGAGTTAGAAGCTTGCCAGAGGAAGTGTGTCACTGGGACAGTGTTTGGGGTTTTCTATAGCCTGGCCCCTGTCTCTCTTCCTGCTGCCTGTGTGTAGATGAAATATAATCTCTCTGCGTCCTGACCCCTCCAGCTCCCTCAAACCTTCTAACTCTTCCACAAGACTCCCTGGGTTTCGCCTAATGTTTGGCAATTGGTCCAAGGGGAAAAAAGGGTAAGCTGCCTTGCTACCTGAGGCTAGAACTGATGACACTATGGAAGGCATATGCATTGCCAGGTCCAGCAGCAGAGTAGCTCACTCAGCAATCCAGGAGTCTGGGTGTTTGTGGCTTTGCTCATTTTGTGTTTAGTTAGAGTGTTACTGTGGCTCTTCTTGAATTTTTCAGTTCTCCAAGAAATTAGATTTCACCCCTTGTAAATCTGCTGGATAAATCTTAGATATGTGTTTATATTGCCTTGTCTGGGACTCCAAAGAAGGAATTTTGTAACTGGCTATGGATGTGCTTGGATGCTTGATAGAGTGCTTAGCTGAGGAGCACCGGGTTAGGGCTGGAGAGGCAGCTCAGCAGTTAAAAGTGTTCCTTGCACTTGCAAAGCACCAGTGCCCACACACTGGGTACCTCATAACCACCTGTAACTCCAGCAGCAAGGGGTAGGGCTCCCTCTTCTGGCCTCCGTGGGCACCTGCACACATGTGCATACTCACCACAGGCATACACGCGCGAGCGTGCGTGCACGCACACACACACACACACACACACACACACACGCACACACATACACACACACTGAGACATTGTCTCAAAAATCAAAAAGCATGTGGGGGGTGTTTCTTTCAACTCAAAACTTAACAATAAGTAATCAACCAGCCCGATTAATAAATGGGCTAATGAAGTGAGCAGACAGTTCTCAAAAGATGAAACACATATGGCCAGTAGAGACGGGAGGAGGGAGAGATCAACATTGCCAGAAGTCATAGAAATGAAAATCAAACATACATCAAGAGTCCATCTTACCACAGTCAGAATAGCAGACATTAAAATGGCAGGGGCTGGAGACATGTCTTGGCAGCTAAGAACACTGGATGCTTTTACCCTTGATCCGACTTTGGTTCTGTGCCCCTAGGGCAAGCAGATCTTTCCCACTGCTCCACTGCTGCCGGGAATGCAAACTGGTCCAGCTGCTATGGAAATCAGTACAGCCCTCTCTGAAAACACCTAAAATTAAGACAATTATATGACCTGACTGTACCACTCCTAGGTACAAGGTTTCTCATTGAACCTGGAGCTTGCCGTATGTTGGGTTACAGTTGAATATGACCACGCTTGGCTTTTTATATAGCTGCTGAATATCTGAACTCGGGTCCTCATGCTTGCACACCAAGTCCTTTTACTCACTGAACCATATCTCCAGCCCCAACAGCAGATTCTTTTTTCTTTGCTCAGCCATAAAGAATAAAGTCATGTCATTCACTAGAAAATGGATGTAGCTGGTGATGATCATTAAGTTAATTAAGCCAGTCTCAGAAAGACACGTATGATATTTTCTTCTTTCATTTGTGATTCCTAGATTTTATGTGGATGAATAAAATCACAACTCGGAAGTAGAACTGAGGCTGTCTAGAGAGGATGAGGGGCTGAGAGGAGTAGGAGGGGAGAGGAGAGAGGAGGGGATAGGAGAGAAGAGGGGAGAGGAGAGAGGAGGGGATAGGAGAGAAGAGGGGAGAGGAGAGAGGAGGGGAGAGGAGAGAGGAGGGGATAGGAGAGAAGAGGGGAGAGGAGAGAGGAGGGGAGTTTGGGAGGAAATGCAATCCATGCCCGATATATGCACTGTGAAGGTATAATGATTAATTCAAAGAGAAATGTGTTTCATTTATTTGGCATGTATGTGTATGCATGTTCATGTATGCATGTGTGTGCCTGTGTGCATGTGTGTGCGCATGTATGTGCGTGTGTGTGTGTGTGTGTGTGTGTGTGTGTGTGTGTGTGTGTGATGATATGATGCTGGGAGGTGTGGTGTGAATCCAGGGTTGAGACCTCATGAGTTCCCATCTGTGCGGGTCACAGGGAATCACAAAACCTGACTACAGCTTTTGGAGAAATCTGTTGATTTCATATATGCACACATACAATTCACACTTTTCATCTGCTAGAGGATGTGCCTTTGAATCCTGAGTCTGTTCCCTATTTTCACAGGGGGAGTCACAAGGCCCGAAGAAGAAAGACTGTTAGTTCTGAGATGGTTGTTATTTCTTTGGGTTGGGTCTCCATTGGAAGCCTTAGCTTCGTAGAGAGTTCTGTCTGCTGCTGTTGGCTGAGAAAGGTGGGGTGGGGCTGAGGGGTTCAGCCTGGGTTCTGGCTTTCTGCTGATTATGATGATGCCCAGACCACTCCTGACATTGCTTAGCCCTGATCATCTGTCTTGGCATTTGTTACCCCAGAACATTGCTAGAATAGAGGCTGTTTTCCCTCTTCTCCTGTCTGTGGAAGATTCCTTGGGAAAGTTACGGACATACACTGCTTTCTCATCTTTTTTTTAAATTTTAAAATTATATTTTATTTATTTATTGTATGTTTACATTGGAGACAATGCATGTGTGTGTCAAAGGGCAACTTAAGGGAGTCAGGTCTCTGCTTGCTATGTGGTTCTCAGGGATTGAACTCGAATCTGCAGGCTTGGCAGCAAGCACCTTTATCTACTGATCCATCTCACTGGGCCTGCCTTTTCTTTTTTTCCCATCTCTCCTCTGTTATCTTCTCCTCCCCTTCTCACCTCTCCTTTCTCTTCGCCTCTGCTTACCTCCTCCCCTCTTTCCTCCCTCTTGCCCCTTTCTTTCCCTCTCTTTCTCTTTCCTCCCCCTCCCTTCCTCTTTCTCCCTCCATTCTCTTCCATTTTTATTATTATTTTACCCAGATCCTTCTTCAAGTGGTGCTTATGAATGCTTCCTTTAAGAGTGGATGTTTTAATGTTTCCAGGTTCTGTAAGTGAGTTATGGCCTTGGTTCTATGTGTCGCAGATGGCTTCAGTCAGAAGGCAGCAGAAGCTGTCCTTGGCTGCCTCCCTTTCCCTGTTCCCCCTCTTCCTCATTCTGTTAGAATTTACTTGCTGTCTTACAGTTCTTGTGCCCCTTGTTTGAAATGTCTAGGACCACATGTGCTTCTGTTCTCATAGTGTTTCAGATTTTCGGTTCATTACCCCTAATCTGAAAGCTCACAAAGGAAAATGCATTAGCCAGGTAGGGTGGTGCACGACCGTGATCCCTGAACTTGAGAGGTGAGGAACCAATCAAGATCACTCACTGTTGCCATTGTGTGACTTTTCCTGGGGACGGATCAATATGGATCTATTCATACCAGAGGAGGCACCAATATTAGACTAAAGAAAAGATTCCACTCAAATCCAGGCTGGAGAATCAGGAGTTTATTGAGATTACTTAGGAACGTAGGGGAGGGGTTGCTTTGTGATCAAGAGGCTACTCAGAGTAGTTTTGTGTGACTCAAAGGTAACTATGTCACTAGAGAGCCCACCCCAGCATGCTTGAGGAGTCTGACTTCCCTGGAGCTCCCTCCTTAACTTGCAAGCTTCTTCACCAGTCTTCTCTCCTCAGAAATTGTTAGGTGTTGTTACAATTGTACAGTTGTTAAAATTGTTACAAGTCCCTGAGACCCTAAGCTTCTAGTCTTAAGGAACCTTTGCTCAATAGGGAATGTTTCCTTTCAGAGCAAGCAGCTGCATAGGAGCTAAAGGCCAGCCTGGTCTCCTTAAGACCCCTTTATTAGACACTTTACCATTGCTGGGATAAAACACCATGACTCAGGAAACTTATAGAAAAAAAAAAGGTTTATTTGAGCTTATCATTCTAGAGAGTTGGGGTTCCTAATGGTGGTGAGGGAATAGCATGGGAATAGGTGGCAGACACGGTGTCTAGAGTTGGAAGCTGAGAGAGCACATCTTGAATCACAAACTGGAAACAGAGTGCACTGGGAATGGCTCCAGGCTTTGAAGCCTAGAAGCCCATCCCCCAGCGGTAGGCCCCATAGGCCACATTTCCTATGCTTTCCTAAACAGCACCATCAACCAGAGCCTAAATATTCAAATATCTGAGCCTATGGGAGGCATTATCATTTGAGCTACTACAACCCTCCTTTCAAAAACCAAAATGCGCAAACAAAATCTCCAAAATCTGAAATGTTTTGAGCATATTCTTGGCATTCAAAAAGTCTCATATCTCAGAGCATTTGGGATTTTCAGATTAGAAATGACTAAAATTACTGTCACTCAAAACCTGTGGATGGACACACACACACACACACGCACACATGCACACATGCTAACAGAAATCTACATGCTTTGAGCACAGTTGATGAAAGCTAGTGTTGCTCACACATGCACATACACCCCTGTTTAACCCTTCTCCCCAGACATAAAACCATATAAGGCAAGTGTATCCCTGTAAGAACCAGGGGAGGGAGTCTGACCTGGGAACCAGTGCAACTGGGTGATGTTGAGTCAACCTGGCAGATAGCCTGAATGCACACACATAGGCACCTGCAGCTTTCTCAGGTCCAGGTAGAGAGCTTTCTTTATAGCTCAGAGTCTGTCCCACCCTGAGTCAGTTATTTTCTCTCTTGTATGGCTCTCTAACCAACCTGAGGCTAAGTGATACAATTAACCTGTATGATACAATTAGACTGTATGATACATGTTTTTCATCCATCTGCTCCAAGCAAGCCCTGATGGCTGCCAAGCTCATCCTCTCTTTATTAGAAATATTCGTTTCACCCACACGCTTGGAGCATTAGCAGCCTGAGCAAGCCAGAGGCATATGTTAATCACTTTCACACACAGAGGGTGAGGCAGGAGGGGCATGCTTGTGCCAGTGTTTGCTTGGCAATGAGAGTGAAACCCAGTCCCTTTCGATCCTCTCCATCACATCAAGTGAAATCTGAAAGCAAATTTTCTTTTTTTTTTGTTTGCATTTTTAAAATTAGCATGCACAAGGAGTTTTAATGCAACTTCTGATATGTTTATCATACCCTATGAACACACACACACACACACACACACACACACACACACACACACA
>CAJQZJ010037421.1:335837-347461 GCA_907164525.1 Lophiomys imhausi
TCTTTCTCTCTCTTTCTTTCTTTCTTTCTTTCTCTCTCTCTCTTTCTTTCTGTCTCTCTCTTTCTTTCTTTCTCTCTCTTTCTTTCTCTCTTTCTCTTTCTTTCTTTCTTTCTTTCTCTTTCTTTCTTTCCTTCTTTCTCTCTCTCTTTCTTTCTCTCTCTCTTTCTTTCTCTCTCTCTTTCTCTCTCTCTTTCTTTCTCTTTCTCTCTCTCTCTTTCTTTCTTTCTTTCTTTCTTTCTTTCTTTCTCTCTCTCTCTCTCTCTCTCTCTCTCTCTCTCTCTTCTCTTCTCTTCTCTCAGCCAGTGACTCACTCATGACATAGCCCTGGCTGGCCTGGAACTCACTATGTACACCGGGCTAACCTTGAACTCACAAAGATCTGCCTGCCTTTGCCTCCCAAATGCTAGGATAAAAAACATGCTCCACCCTTCCCTGCAATAGTGCATTCAGTTTAATTTTTTATGTGTATGGGTGTTAAGACTGCATGCATTTCCGTGTACCGTGAGACCAGAAGAAGTTGTCAGATCCCCTGGAACTGGAGTTGCAGATGATTGTGAGTCACCATATGGATGGTGGGAATTGAACCTAGGTCTTCTGGAAGAATGGCCAGTGCTCTTAATCTATGAGCCATCTTAACAGTCTCAAGAGTGCATTTCTTAAAATGGGCTTGGTGGACCAAGGACTAAACCCAGGTTTTAGATGCAGGCTAAGTAGCCTGAATGATTTTAGTACATTCAGTATCCCCGTGGAACCTCAGTGTTCTTACAGGCTGAATGAGGATAAAATGAAATAATCTTTGTCGAAAGATTCCAGGAAGTACAAAGTTCATAATACATGTAAGACATGCCGTTTTGAATAAAACAGCAGTTTGGCAATTTATGGACGGTTTGTTCCAAAGGTACTTGGAGCACATCTCAGTGATTCATCACTCCTGGAACTGAAAAGGCTGCGTGAACAGCTCAGCTAATGGACAAAAATGTACTTCTAGTGTTCCGAGCTGCAGGGGATGCGCAACCGGGGAAACTATTACTCATTGTGCTGTCTTCTAGGCCACAATCCAACAGTGCATGGCCGTGTGTTAGCAACTGAATTCTGTCCTCCTCAAATTCAAAATGGTAAAGCCTTAGCCATCGGTGCGACAGAGGGGTGTGATTATTTTCCGAGATGTGAATAAGCATCTCTTCATCTCAGATGGGCATTGATGACGGATCAAGGAAACAAGCCAGTACAACCCTAGCTTAGTGAACTGTGAGTTTTTCGAAGTTTCTTGCAAGAGTGTGGATCTGGTGACTCAAAGGCATCATCCCAAACCCCTCCCCAGGCATGGGTGACATCATGAGACCTCTCTCCCAGAAACTCCCTGTGTAAGTAGCAAGCAGCTTAGTGGTCAGACAGTCTTTCCTCCCCAGCAGTTATTCCTGCTTTAATAGCCTTGGGGAGGGGCCCTGTGAATACTGTAAGTTTGGGGAACTTCCTGAGGTCTATTGCATTAGCTGTTTCCTCTGAGATTAAAACCTTCCTTCTCAGAGACCCTTCATTAAGATGCAGTGTATTGACAAGATGGGGAAAGCAACAGTATGCTCTCTCAGGGACATCAACTGGGATGCTCTTTAAGCCTGGGAAGTAAACAAAACAAAATAGCTTCAAGAAACCCTTGAAACTGACTAGATCTACTAACGCCTCCCCCCAAGCCTGTATGTAATCAGTAAGGACTGCTAAGAGACACTCTCAGATATGCTGTGCTTCCTGGAAGACACAGAGACCAGGCAAATTGCCTAGCACAATGGTTCTCAACCTTCCTAATGCTTCCACCTTTTAATACAGTGACCTCATCCATAAAAGTATTTTCGTTGCTACTTTATAACTGTAATTTTGCTACTGTTATGAATCATAATGTAAATATCTGTGTTTTCTGATGGTCTTATGTAATCCCTGTGAAAAGGTCATTCAATCCCTCAAGGGGTCATGACACACAGGTGGAGAACTGCTGGCCTAGAAAAGACACAAATCAGCAAAGCTCCCTGGAAAGGAGGACATTCTCCTGGAGGGTGTACAGTGTGCTTCAGGTCCACCTTTTGTGAGTTGTCACCTATGCCGTGTAGGCTTTGGTGATGTAACTGTCCTTGAGTTGTTTCTGCCCCTGTAAGAAGCCCCTCACCCACATTCTTCTAAGTAACCCCAATAAGACTCAATAGCTCGCCAAGTTGGACCTTAGTGGTATATGTACTGTCATTGGTTCCTTATGTGGGGTGAGTAGACATTTGTTCACATCTCCCCAGGGATAGTGTCACACACCACTTGTGAGTTTTGTTTACTTTCTGGATCTTAACAGAATGTTTTAACTCACAGGGTATAGCAGCAGCACACATGGTATTTTGAGGTTAGATCCTTGAGAATTTGTAAGACTTTGAAGGTGGAACTAAAAAATAGAAAGGGGGAGAGGTAGGTGACTCAGAGGTAGATACATGAGAAGATAAACGAGGCACTAGATTCAGTCCCCATCACTGAAATGTACACACATATGCACACACACACACATGCACACACACAGAGAAGAGACACAAGACCATATCATATGAGGACACAGCAAAGGTGGCTGTTTGTAAACCAGGAGGAAAACTGCATTACTTATTTTCTCAGTGCTGTGCTGAGACACCAGATGAAAGCCACATAAGGAAATGTTTATGGCTCACAGTTTGAGGGTGCAGAGCACCATGGCAGTGGTGGGAGGCATGGTAGTGAGAACATGAGGCGGCTGGTCACATAGTATCCACAGTCAAGAAACAGAAAAGAGATGGATGCTGGTACTCAGCTCTCCTTTCTATTCAGTCCAGGACCCCAGCCATGGAGTAGTACTGCCCTCATTCAGAGTGGATCTCTCTACCTCGATTAACTCAGATGTGCTCAGAAATGATTCTAGATCTTGTTGACTTGACAGTATTAACTGTTAGGATAGCCCTCATCTAAAGTCCAGTTTAAGCTAGACACAGAGGCACACACCTGCCTTCCGAGGATCAGAAAGCTGAGGCGTGGAGACTGAATCTAGCCTGAGGAGTTCTGGGTCAGCTTGAGGTGTACAGAGCAATCTCTGCTTCAAAAGCATCAGAACCACAGAAAACAAAAACCCCAAATCTGCAGGACCTTGGACTTGGGCTTCAAGTTCGTTTTTGACAACTTGACACAAACCATATCGTCTAGGAAGAGGGGATCTCAACTGAGAAATTGCTTCCATAATGCTGTCCTGTGTGGCTTTTTTTTTGATTAATGGTTGGCATGGGAGGGCCCAGGCCACTGTGAGCAATGCCATCCTAGGCAGGATGAGCAAGCAATGAAGAGCAAACCATTAAGCAATATCCCTCCATGGTTCCTAATTATACTCCTGCTTAAATCCCTACCCTGACCTCTCTCAATAACTGACTGTGATTGGGAGTGTAAGCCAAACAAACCCGTTCCCTCACCAAGTTGGTTTTGTCAGTATTTTATCACAACCTCAGAGAAGCAAACCAGGCTGAGTCTCTATAGCCATGAGATACTAACTAATCTCTTGGGTTAAACCAATAACATTCTCTTATCATAGCCCAAGCTGACTCTACCATCACAGGACATTTGAAAACACACTAATATCAGGATAAAGTTTAGCCTGGAACCAAAACAAAGATAAGCTGTAGGGTAAAAAAGTCTGAGCTCACTTCCTGGTTTTGAAAACCCACCAATTACTGAGCCCACCCAAGCTCAAGACTTGAAATCCCACCAATCCCAACCCTGGCAGTCTCCACCCTGGACAACTCCACGCCCAAGAAACCCTATATAAGCCTGCCTCCCACTTGGTTCTTTGCTGCTTCTTGCCCATGTAGAGGCAACCACCTCTTATGTCTTTCCCAATAATCTCTTGGGTGAGGTTTGTTGTGCAGTGTGACTTTGTGGTGGTATTCGTTGGCTCCCTACTGACTGCCAGGTACTTTTTCCTTCAGAGCTGTAACACTTGCGTCGGGAAACCTTTTCCCCTCAGAGCTGTACACTTACAGAAGCTAGGTCATAGTAATGACTTATATTGATAATCAAAAGCAAGTTTAAGGTTTTTGCATGATGGATATTGGAGAAGACAACCGCATAGATGAAAACAGGTGATGCTATTTTAAGTGTTACCCCTTTGTTTGTTTGTTTGTTTGTTTTTTTGAGGCATAGTTTCTCTGTGTATACCTGGCTGTCCTGGACTCACTTTGTAGACCAGGCTGGCCTTGAACTCAAAGAGATCTGCCTGCCTCTGCCTCTGGGATTAAAGGCGTGCACCACCACACTCAACAATTAGACAGCTGTTGTCATTATGCACAAACTCTTGAGTTGGGAAGAAGGGCAGACCCACCAGCTAGGCATCTCATCTGGTGGAACAATTCCAGACAGGTGCCCATACTTACTGTACTGTACTCTCCCAAGAATGAAACCCTCACCCCGTGTAATGCAGTATATTCTGTGCCATAGCTCAGAAGGGTAACACCTGAGGCTGGATGGATGGCTCAGCAGTTAAGAGCACTGGCTGTTCTTCCAAAGGACCTGGGTTCAAATCCCAGCACCCACATGGCAGTTTGTAGCTGCTGTTGTTGTTATGCACAAATGACATTTTGCCTAGTTTTCTTAAATTAAAAAAAAAGCAATTGTGCAGTTGAGTTGTTGTTTTCTTGAGTTTTTTGTTTTTAAAATGGAGGGGGCATGTCTCAAGACAGGGTTTCTCTGTGTAGCCTTGGCTGACTGTCCTGGAACCTGCTGGCCTTGAACTCAGTGATTCATCTGCCTCTGCCTCCGAGTACTGGGATGAAAGGCATGTGCCACTACTGCCTGGCTACAGTTGTTTTTCTAATTTAAAAGGTTTGTTTTATTTTGAAATGTGTGTACATGATTGTGTGTGTGTGTGTGTGTGTGTGTGTCTGCATATGTACATATGTGTATATGTAGGTACTTGGAGAGACCTCAGAGCCAGAGATGGTATAGGAGTTCCAGTTGGTTGTAGGTGACCTGGTGTGAATGCTGGGAGTCCCTCTGCAAGAACAAGCACTCTTAACTGCTGAGCCATCTCTCCAGGCCCCAGCTGAATTCTTTTTGATTGCATGTGTATTTGTGCATGTATGTTCATGTATGTGCAGATAAATATGCATGGGCGCGCGTGCGTGTGTGCATGTGTGTGTGCGTGTGCGTTTGCGCGTGTGTGTGTGTGTGTGTCTACATGGAGGCCAGAGGATGACCTCAGGTATTGTTCCTCAGTGCTGTTTACCTTTCTGGATCTTGCCTATTCAGTTAAGTTGGTTAGCCAAAACTATCCTCAAAGATCCACCTGTCTGTGCCTGTATAACACTGGAATTGCAAGCATGCACTGCCAGATCTAACTCTTAAAACAAACAAACAAACATGGTTCTGGGAATTAAGTAGAGGTCCTCATGCTTGCAAGGCAAACCAACTGAGCTATTACTGCAGCCTATATTTGAATTCTTATGACTTCATTCAGAATATTAAGGCTAGCATAACCTTTGGATACCCGTATGGCAATCTTGGAGGATATGAGATGGAAATGTCAGAATTGCCATCATAATGCAGTTCTCAACCAATGTCGAGATCACTTCGCCAATATATGACTTAAAGAATCATTGATCTGACTGAGGTCATGAAGCAACACTGGCTGATTTCTACTATGTCACCAGGAGATTCCTATGTCAACCTAGCACAGCGATTGCCAACCTTCCTAATGCTATATAACCCTTTGATACAGTTCCTCATGTTGTGGTGACCCCTTCCAACCATAAAATTACTTTTGTTGCTACTTCCTAACTGTAATTTTGCTACTGTTCTGTATTGTAATGTAAATATCTATATTCTCCAATGATCTTAGGTGACCCCCATGAAAGGAGTCATTCCTACCACCCAAAGGGATCTGGACCCACAGGCTGAGAACAACTGACCTAGACCATCATGCTGTGTTTCTCCACCCCAACATACACAGAGCTCATTCACATCTTCACAAACTTGCTTTCCTCCTTCAGCAACCCATTCATGTGCATAATATATATGTTTGTTGTGCACCAGACAGTGTGCAAAATCAATGGAGGTCATTCTTCTTTGCAGGAGTCCATTTCCTATGCGAGTGATTGTCAAAGGCTCATGTAGATATGCTAATAGCCATACTGTTAGACTGAGACTGCTGAGATTTCTACATTTTCATCATCCAGGTTAACTGGTGTTCAAAAATGATTGCAAGCTAGGTCTGTTGCTGCAGCTCTATGATTTCAGCTTCTTGGGAGGCTGAGGCAGGAGGGTCACAAATTCCTGATCTACAGAGTACATTCAAGGATAGCCTGGACTATTTAGTGAGAGTCTGTCTCAAAAAGTAAACTGTTACCTCAAAAGGTAACGGTTAAGTGGTGGTGGGTCACACCTTTAATCCCAGCACATGGGAGGCAGAGACAGGGGGAATCTCTGAGGTAGAGGCCAGTCTGGTCTACAGAGTGAATTCTAGGATAGCCAGGGCTTCATAAAGAAACACTGTTTTGAAAAACAACAACAGCGACATCAACAACAAAAACACAGTAAAATGAAGGCTGGACATTTGTCTGTGGTAGAAAACTTCCCTAGAACCCTCCAGTGAACGGCCAGGGATATGTCTCCTTGGTAGAGTGCTTCCCTAGTATGGATGTGAATCTGGAGATTCAATGTCCAGTAGCTCTTCAATATGAGTAGGGTCATTGGCAGTTTGTAATCATCAGGAAGGGTTGGGATAGTTTAAATAAAGAACACAATGGAGAAGCAAGGAAGACACAGCATTGGAAGTGTGCTAATGGGCCACTTCTGGTGTGTGGACTCTTTTCAGCACCAATGAGTCCTAATCAAGTGATGATCGTGTCTGCATGCTGGGAGACTCATTCTGTAGAGCACTTTGGGAGCACAGGACAGTAACTTGAGCAAGAGATGGCTTGAGTTTCTCCAAGTGGTAGCACAGTGGAGAAGAGGGATTCTGTCAAGAGACTTGTTGGAGTTGGAAAGATGGCTCAGCCATTGAGTGCTGGCTGCTCTTCTAGAGGACCTGGGTTCAGTTCCCAGCACCCTCTTTGGACAATTTATAATCAAATTTAACTCTAGTTCCAGGGATTCAATGTCTCCTCAGGCACTTCACTCATGTACACTCACACACACGCACATACATACACATGCACGTGTGCACATATACACATACAGACACAGACACACACACATGCATGTGTGCACACATACAGTCACAGACACACATGCACGCGTGCACACATACACATATTTACACAGACACAGACACACACACATAAACACAGAGGACAAAAACAAACAAATGAAAAAACAAGAGGGACATATACATGCTGATATCTGGACCTTTTGACACAGAAGGTATGACACATGCTCATAATTCCATCACTTTGGAGCTGAGGCAGGAGGATTACTATGATTTGGAGACCAGCCTAGGCAACATAGTGAGTTTCAGGTCAGCATGTAGTACAGAAAGACCCTATCTAAAAACCAATCAAACAAACAAACAAAACAACGAAGCAAACCAAACATCAAGACAAAAGATACCAACACAAAAGAGAAATTTTGGACTGGGAGTAATGTTAGAGGCCCTGGATTCAGTCCCCCACACCAAAATGAATGAATGAATTGCTATGTGAGTTATGAATTTTAAAGTATTTTGCTGTGTATGCATGCATGTGGAGAAAGCAGATTAGAATATGATGCTCACATTTATGTTCAGTCTGTGTATTAAAGTGCCACTTGCTGATGTATGTATAAGAGTCTTGTCAACTGAATTAATTATCACTGTTGTCGGTATCCAGAATGTTGATAAACTCTCTGGCAGCAATATTTCCCAGCTCGCTTTTCTGTGTCATTGTCTCTTTATCTTCATTATCAGAGATATTCCTTATACTTGATAGCCAGGGCAGTAAGCCCCATTTCTGGCATTGCCATCCTCAATTCATTTTTGCGTTTCTGAGGCAGAGTCTCATGTATCTCCGGCTGCGTTCAAACTTGCAGTGTAGTCAAGGATGACCTTGAACTCCTGATCCTCCTGCCTCTCCTTCCTGAGTGCCAGGACCACAGCCATTCATCACCTTGCCTGGTTTATGCAGTGCTGTGGATGGTAACCTGGGGCTTTGGATGTGCCAGGAAAATACTCTACCAACTGAGTTCCCCAGCCTTTACTGCAATTATTATTCTGGGGCTTAAAAAAAAAAAAAAGACTTCTTGTTCTCCATAAAATAGTGGAAATTGTCCAGGAATAAATGTGGAATTTTTGCTATTTGTGCTATTATGCACACAGCTGTGATTTCCATGGTCTATCGATTTCCAAATGCTTTAGTGTAGATGGGATCTGTCCAGGGCTGAGACTGATGGGGAAGTTGGGTCTCTCCTTCTAATCTATGGAATTCAACTGAGCAATGGAAATTCACATGCTTCCTGCTGACTAAGCATGTAAGCATGTGAATGTTTGTGGGCATATATGAGAGTGTATGGAAGTATGTGTGTATACATGTGTGTTTGTATAGATGAGTGTGTGGATATATGTATTTGCGGTGGGGGTGTGTGTAAATGCATGTGTTTGTATATATGTGACTGTGTATTAATGTGTTTGTGTATGATAGTGTGTGGAAATGTTTTTATTGTGTTTGTATGAGTGTTTGTGCACATTGTGTGCACACTATGTGTGCGTGCACATTGTATGTGTGTGTGTGTGCGTGCGTGCGTGCGTGCGTGTGTGTGTGTGTGTGTGTGTGTGTGTGTGTGTGTGTACACATTCTGTTCCAGTTGAGAAACTTTATAAGCTGCTAGGGCACAGGTTCATACTTGCTATAGTCTCTTGTCTGGAATTTGTGTTTGTTTTGAGTCTCATTCCTATTTCTGGAAGAATAATGCTGTCTATCATAAACACATAAGTTTAAACTGCAGTCCCCAAGAAAACAATGTCCTCGCTTGTGCAGAGGGAGGTGAGAAGGCGTCTCAGGTATGATTTACACCCTGGGTTGTTTGTTTTTGCTGCCACGCTGGAGCTGTTGTAGCTCATGACCAATGTAGACTGGGAGGATTTATTTTTCGCTGAGGAATTATAAAGCCGGCAGACCTCACAGGATTTCTGGGCCCTGTAGAATAGATGGACCCAATCCGTCATCTCTGTGAAAGCAGTCTCAGAGGGCTTGGGAGGAGGCTCAGTGGGTAGGGTGCTTTATCTAGTAGGCACAAGACTTGGGTTCCAGTCCCAACAGCTGCATTAACCCAGTGCAAGAGTGCATGCCTGTGATCCTAGAACTCCAGAAATGGACACAGGAAGCAGAAGTCCACTGTCGGTTTTTATGAAGTGGTGAGTTCAAGGCCAGCTTGGGATATGTGAGAACTTGCCTTAAAAAGAAGATAGTCCTTGATCTCAATAGAAGAGAATTCCTTCCTTCCTTCCTTCCTTCCTTCCTTCCTTCCTTCCTTCCTTCCTTCCTTCCTTCCTCTTCATCTCCTCCCTATCTTTTTCTCTCTCTTTCTTTTGTTTTTGTAGTTCTGGCTGTCCTGGAACTCACTTTGCAAACCATGCTGGCCTTGAACTCAGAGATCTACCTGCCTCTGCCTCCTGAGTGCTGGGATTAAAGGTGTGCACCACCACCGCCCAGTTTTTTTTCCCCCAAAAGTTCAAAGACTTTGGTGTTATTTTTACTGCTTCATGTTTGATAACTATCTGAGAAAGAGAAATATCTTGGACTGATGAGTTGGCCCAACAGGTAAAAGTACTTGCTTGAGGTACATCTCCAGGATCCACAGGGTGGAAGGAGAGTAATGACTACTGCAAGTTATCCTCTGTGCCCAATATGTGCTCTGTGCAGCAGGCATGGCACACACACACATGCACCAAGTAGAGAAATGTGACAAAAAGTTTAAAAAGAAACATTTTAAAGTCTCACTTCCCAGCAAGTATATGAATTTCCTCCCACTGATCACACTTGTATTGATTGTGTTTCCTTGGTTGTGATCAGAATATCAGCAAAGCCAACCTAGGACAAGGGAGATTTTTATTTGGGTGCCTGATTTCAGGGGGTCCACTCCACACTCGATTAGTCCCATGTGCATAGATGGAGCGTCATGATGGGAGGAGCACGTGGCAGAGAGAGTTCTTCACTTCCTTTCCAACAGGAAGCAGGTCCCAAGAGGTCTTCAGATCAGTTACAACCTTCAAAGGTACTTCGGAAGTCACTTCCTCAAAGCCAAACCCCATTTCCTAGGGTTTCTAGAACCACCTGAAACAGCACCCCCAGCTGGGAACCAAGCGTTTAATACCAGCTATCCTCCTGTCTCAGCTCACCACATTGCTGGGTGTAGTCACGCCTGTTCGTTACACAAGTACAAGGATCTGAGCCTCCTGCTTGACCAACAAACACTCTAGTCCACAGACTCATCTCCCCAGCTCTATTTGTCTCTTTTGAAATATAAATAAATTTTTCTTACCTTTGCGTTATTCTAGATTAATCTTACTACCTTTTGTAAATCTTCCAGACTTAAGCAGCAGTAATGACAAAAAAACAATATAGACTGGAGAAATGGCTCAGTGCGTAAGAACATGGACTGCTCCTTTGTAGGTCCCGAGTTTGGGTTCCAGCGCTCAAGTTGGGTTCCAGTACTCTTGAGTTATAGAATCACAGTGGCCTGTAACTTCAGCTCCAGCTATCTGATGCCCTCTACTGGTCTTTACTGGCACTTGCACTTTTATGTACATACCCATACAGATACACACACTTAAAAACTCTCAGACGGTAAAGGCACTTGCCACCAACCTTAACAGCTGAGTTCAATGCCCAGAACCCGTACGGTAGAAGGAGAAAACCAACTGTCACAAGTTGTCCTATGGCCTCTCCACCTACACACACACACACACACACACACACACACACACACAAGTAAATGTAAATGTAATTAAAAAAAAAAAAACAGAAGAAACCATGCTTGAAGTTTAGTCCAGTAAAAGTTTGACTGAGCAGCTTACATGTGCAAGGCTCTGAGTTCAAATGCCGTCACCCTTCCCAGTGAGGCTCATTCGTATTGTGTCATATTATATTTTCCTACTGTTTCGTCTTCCAATTAGGAGACACATCTTCATTGCCAGTTTATGTAGGTTGCATTTTATTCTCCTTAGTTAAAATGTCCTAATAGTCTTATTGGTTATTCCTGAAGATGATGCAATATTGCTGCTGCTATAAATAGATTGCCTTCAATATTATTATATATTCTGGTTGGTTATTATGGGAATAAAAAGCTCTTGCTAACACAAGATCATTGCATCCTCCACCCAGGCACCCTCACTGAGAGGTAGCCTCAATTCCCACTTCTTTTCTTTATCACCCTGGGAACACTTCCTTCCCTGACTGGGCTGTCTTTGGAGCCTCTAATGCCCTTTCTCTTACATCCAGCTGGGCCTTTTCAATCTTGATTTCTCTGTGACATTCCTTAGTGTCCATCCCCTTTTTTATGAATATAGATTCATTATTGCATTCACTCTTCTTTTACATGACTTTCTCAGGACTGGTTTGGTGTGGGGTGTGTGTGTGTGTGTGTGTGTGTGTGTGTGTGTGTGTGTGTGTGTG
>CAJQZJ010037421.1:347471-362194 GCA_907164525.1 Lophiomys imhausi
GTGTGTGTGTGTGTGTGTGTGTGTGTGTGTGTGTGTGTGTGTGTGTGTTGGTTAATATTGACGGTCAGCTTGACAAGATCTGGAATCACTTTGGAGAGAAATCTCTGGACATGTTTGTGATGAGGTTTCTAGATGGGGTTTACTGGGGAGGGAAGACCCACCCTTAATGTGGACAGCAGCATCCCATTGGTGGAGTCCCAGACAAAATAAAACAGAGAGAATGAGCTGAGTACCAGCATTTGCCTTCCAGTTTCCTGTGGTTGTGATGTGACCAGCTGCCTCACACTCCGGCCACCATCCCTTCACTGCCTGGTGGAATGTATTCTCATCCTCTCAGTCAGAACAAACCTCCCTTCATGAGTCCCTTTAGTTGGACATTTTGCCACAACAGTGAGAAGAATAACTAATACAATAGGGTCATCCCAATACACCCCAGTGGCAATGATCTCTGGCAGAGACGAACTTGGCCTCTGCCCGGGAACTTGAACTCTTGTTTGTCTTTGCCAGTGGTCTCTAGGAGCTTGCTAAGTAAGTACATTTAAAATCCAGAGGAAATTTGTGCTGCCTTGTTGTGCTGTTCTGGCACATGAAATTGGGGGGAAAAATGGGAACACATGGACCACGAAATATATAATTCATAGTTGTCACATTGTGCTGGGAGGCAGGGTATTTTTTGTGTGTGTGTGTGAGGCTGCTAAGTGAGAGTCTTTCATACTGGGAAGAAATTATGCCATAGAAGGAAAGAAAAAAAGACAAGAAAAAAAAAAGTCATTGCATTAGGAACCAAATTCCCTGTATGTCCTTGATAGAGTGGGCATGCATTCTCAATCTTTATGTTATTGTGTGTGTGTGTGTATGCTCATGTATGTGTGTTTGCATGTGAAGGCCAGAGGTCAACCCTGGTCATCATTCCTCAGGTACTATCCACCTTAATTTTTGAGCCAGTATCCGTTATTGGAGCCTGAAGTTCACCAATTTGTCTGGTCAGTGAGCCAAGCCCCCAGCTCCTCACTGGGGATTGTAGGCAAATGCTTAATACAGAGACAGGCTCCCAGCCCTTCATTGAGGGATTTTAGGCAGGTGCTCTACCACTGAGCTATGTCCCACAACCCCTCACTGTGGAAGACAAATGTCTTACAATTGAGTCAGATACCAGACCAGCCCTTTTACTAGAATAATAATAGTAATAATAATATATGCTTCCTTTCTAGGTATGTTTTCTAGGGAATCCCAATTTTTACAGATATCTTTGTTTCAATTTTTTTCCCCTCTGGGGAACCTGGCATCCCTTGTTCTATACATCAGCCTTTAGCTAATGATCAACTCACTTCTCATATGGTTTGAGTTTTATGTGAATATACATTTTAATTTTGCTTTGATGCATACCCAGGAGTTGAGTTCCTTGGTCTTAGGGTCACTGTGCTTGGCATGTTGAAGAACTGCTAAAAGTCCTTTTCCATTTTCCATAACTCTAGTCATGCTCTATCACTAGTGACTCTAATTAATTAATTAAATTTACTGAAGTCACACTCTGACTGTCTCAGCTCCCAGAGTGATGGGAATACATATGTACACTGCTTTGCCTTGGTACCAGGTGATTTGAAAAGCAAACATAAATGCTTGTGTTTAACTGTTCGAGCATGGTGAAGACGATGCTATCGGCGTATTTTTTTTTCTATGTAAAATAGACTGAAAACAAAGATGTAGGCAAGACGTGAGCACTTCAGTTGGTAAGGTCTCTGCTGGAAGGGAGCGTAAGAGCTGAGAGTGCAAATAGGAGAAGAATACACTAAATCATGAGAACCAGTCACAGGTCGCACAATGCTGCCCTGGGTCGATCCTTTTGATTTTGATGTTAACACAAATACATTCCCATTCGTTGCAACGCCTAGAATAGACGGTGCAGCCTCATGTTTTGTGATGATGAATCTCACACGACCTAAGAAGAATTGTTGGCTCGGACTTGCCCAGTGATGTCTCCTTGTGAAGTTTGGGTCCACTTGGAAGATAGCTACGTACTCTCAAAGCTATATTCATGCTGTCCATAGTTGAAATGAAGTCTGGCTCAGTGGGAGAGCACTTGCCTAAAAATCACCCATTGAAGGACTAGGGGTCTAGACCAGTGGTAGAGTGCTTACATAAAATCCTCCAGAAAGGAACCGAGCATGTGATTCAGTGGCAAAAATAATATGCTATGTCAGAGGCCCTGGTTCAAGTCCCAGGGCTTCAGAGTGTGTGCATGCACGCATGTGCATGTATACTAAGTGGCTTGCACATTTGCAATGAGAGCCACAAGCACACATTTTCCTAGCTAAGTACTTCAACCTCTCACGGCTCTGCTATCTACACTTACTCCTCAAGGTCTTTATGGAATAATGTGGCAATGGATAGGGACCCAGTGACATCTTGGAAGCTTCAGCTGCTTGGTGAGGGTTGCCATGGAGGGCTCCTGCTCTGTGTATTGTGGTTATCACCCTTATGGGCTTTTTTCTCTTCTCTGTGATTTATCCTGAAACACTCTGTGTTTTCCTTTGCTATTGAGACAGAACTGAAATAAAACCATTAGGTGAAGAGTCATGTCAAATCATGACTCATGGTGAAAATAATCTGTTCTTTCCTGGTTCTACTACAGCAATATCCCCCAACTCCCTACCCACAGCCTGGCAGTTCTCTGATATTTATTCTGAGTCTGTGAGGTCCCTGAGACCTTCTCTTTCCTGTAGACCTAACCCAGCTATGATTGTCCTAAAGAGAAAGGGAGACAGGCATAGATAGATAACACCCCACATTCATCCCATTTCTTGGGTTCTTCTTGGTTTTCATGGGAGATAGAAGCAGGAAGATCCAGAGTTCCAAAGGTCATCCTCAGGTACATAGTGAGTTCAAAGCCATCCTGGGCTACATCCAACTTCTGGATATGTATTCCTCAGAATATAAGCATATATAATAAGCATTTATACAGGATATGTAAACTGAGGTCTTTTTTTTCTGTGCTAAGAAGCTCTCTATCTGACGGTGCAAAATGTATCTAGGGGAGGTATTTTAGAATAACTCTTTCTCCTCCTTCCTTTTAGGGTTATCCAAATCCCTCGGCCTCATCGAAGGGTATGGTGGGCGGGGCAAAGGGGGACTTCCTGCCACCCTTTCCCCCTCTGAAGAAGAAAAAGCCAAAGGACCTCATGAGAAGTATGGCTACAATTCCTACCTCAGTGAAAAGATCTCCTTGGATCGGTCTATTCCAGATTATCGTCCCACTAAGTAAGTTACAGTTGAGCTCTGGCAAGGAGCTGGCTAGCTTTGACTCAATCTGTGATAACTTTCTTATCTATAACCACAGAGAGGCCCTTTATTTTGCTCCGTACCTTCTAAAGTCTGCCAATCAGGGACTATTGTTGCTTAGGAAATATTAGCTAAATAAAAAGTGAAGGACTAGCATGGGTTCTGGAATGAAGCCCCGGGGTTCCATCCCTAACACCACAGGAGTGTTGGCGCATACCCCTAATTCCAGAACTGGAGAAGTGGAGGCACGGCCTCAGGACGGAGATAAGAGGCCAGCATGGGCTAAGTAGCTGGTTTGAGACCAGCCTAGGGCACATGATACCATCATAGAATATAAAAATTGGAAGGGGGAAAATAAAATAAATTTAATTTTTTTTAAATTTAAAAAGAAATTGGGAAGGTAGCAGTGGGAGAAGAGGAGGGAGGGGGCTGTGAATTGGATGTTAAAATGAATAAATAAATAAAAATTTTAAAAAGTCATCAAAAAAAGAGTATAGAGTCTCAATCCTAAAGGTTTTAAACTTAAAATATCACCATAGTATCCTTACCTAAACAGGGCAGTTGTTGGCATTTTAATGTCTATTAATTATCTCTTATATCTTCATCTATCTGTCTGTCTACTATCTATCATCTGTCATCCACCTGCCTATCATTTATCTGTTGAACTTTGTTTTATCTATTTATTGGTTTTGGAGATTACGTCTTATTACATGTAGCTCAGGCTAGCTCATCATTACTATGTAGCCCAAGTTGGTCTCAAACTCAAGATCAATCCTCCTGCCCCAGCCCCCCCCAGATGCTGGAATTATAGGCATGAGCCACTATGCCTGACACTGATATTACATGCTATCATGTCCCACTATATGACAACATTAAAATATTACCAAGGAGTCTTTTTTCCTACAGATTGTGCGTTTCACTGATAGATCGGTTTTGTCTTTTTGATTTGACATCTTGTCACAACCATGTGTGTAAATGTTTGTGTTCATGTGTGTACACATATGTTAATAGGTCGGTGTGGGCGTGTGGAGAACAGGAAATAGATGTCATCTATCCCCTTCTAGCTCTCTCCACCTTAGTTTTTGAGACTGAGTCTCTTACTGAACATGAAGAAGCTCACTGATTCACTAAGCTAGCTGGCTGGCCAGTGAGCCCCAGGGAATCCTCCTGCCTCTGCCTTCACAGAGCTGGGTTTCCAAGGGTATGCTGCCATGCCTGGCACTTTCATGGGTGCTGAGAATGAAGCTAAGGTCCCCATGCTTTCACAGCAAGCGCTTTACCCCTCCCCCGCCATCTCTTCAGCCCCCACAAGCTTTGGCTATGACTTGTTATGATCATCATGCCTATTACTGGGCACTTTGGCTGTTTTTGATGTTTTATTGTTGTGTGTAATACCAATCGATCTTTTCTCATTCATGTCTACGCATTGATTCGGTGCTTACTTCCAAGCTTTGAATCCATAGGAACAATGTTGGAGACCCTAGATATGTGTTGCAGCATTCTCTTTCAAAGAATTTTAGCAATTCCTTTTGTTGTTGTTGTTTTTGGGTCTATTATTATTATTGTTGTTGTTGTTATTGTTATACTTGAGAATTTCATACACGTATATAATGAAATATGGCCATATCTGCCCCCATATCTGCCCTTAAACTCCCCACATATCTCCCTCAACATGTCCTCCACATCATATCTTCTGTTCATAAGCATGTAGGTGTGAGGACATCCCTGGGGCACTGGTAGCCCACCATTCCATGTACTCAAAGGAGAGTGACTCTCCTACCTTTAGCAACTGCCAACTTCCAATAGCTCCCCCACCAAGCGTGGGGCTTGGCACCTATCCCTCCCCACATCCAAACTGGAGCTTTGAAAGTCCCTATTTACTATGTAGAAGCTCACTCTGCTTTCTCAAATCTCCATTTTCTTTAGATTTTCAGTGTCTCCTTTTTATTCCCATTTAGAGTGTGCCCTCGCTTTGCAGTAGATTATTTCTTCTTTCAAATGGGTTTTGTGCAAATCAGTTAAGTATCCTGGTTACTGAGAAAAATAAATTCAAGATAAAGAAAATTATCTTAAATGGATTTAAAATTACAGCATTAGCTGAGAAACCCGTTAAATCTCTCTCTCTCTCTGCCTCTAATAAGTGCACATTCATTTTGAATTACTAGGAAAAATATACATCACCCCCATTGCATGCTATTTTGTCTTTCTGGACTTGCGTTCTCAAAAAACATCTGGCGGTTTTCACTTCCTGTTGCTTTCGGATTAGCCTTTCTTATTTCCATGTTGGCAAATAAACATGGTCCTGGTTTTTACTCTCTTATGAGGCTGGAAAAGCCTCCAACATGCTGTGTATTAGAAATAGCTCAGTTGAACAGAAATCAACGAGTATCTATTATGCGCTAAGTGATTGGGTGTATCTTGGAGATGGAATCATGCGACAGACATAGTCCTAGCCTATTCACTCCTTGTCTGGAGAGGGAAACAGACAGGCAAGGGGGTCCTTCCAGTGCAAGGTGACCTATGTGGTGCGAGACCCTGTTGTGCAAATTTCCTGGGGCGATTAACAAATATTTGTTCTCTCAAAAATCGGGAGACCTTTGTTGCTGTGACAAAATATCTAGTAAGAGGAAACTTAAGGAGGAAAGGATTTAATTCGGCTCACAGTTTAAGAGCACAGTCCATCATGGTGGAAAGGCATGACGGCAGAAGCATGAGGCAGCTGGTCACATTGTATCTGCAGTCAGGAAGCAGAGAGAGAGAGAGAGAGAGAGAGAGAGAGAGAGAGAGAGAGAGAGAGAGAGAGAGAGAGAGGGGAATATTGATGTTTACTTTCTCCTTTTTATTCAGTCTGGAAACCCAGTTCATGGGATGGTGTTACCCACATTCAGGGTATGTTTTTCCACCCCAGTTAACTCTGTCTAAAAACTCCTTCACAGACATGTCCTAAAGATTTTGGTTTTTAGTCATTTGGAATTTCATCAAGATGGCAATTGAGATTAACCATTCCTGACACCAATGTCAGACCATCAGAATGATTCCACCCAATTCTTGATGCACAATGAGTTTACTTGAGGTTTCTTTCAGGAGCGTGGACAACCTCCAATGGCTACACTGCCAAAGAAAATGTCTCCCTTCCCCAGCAACCATGTATCACCAATTGATCTTCAGGGAGGAGCAGGGCCTTGTGAGCATCTCTCCTTCATGATAGAACATTAATCCATCCTATCTAACTCTAGTCTCTTGCAGAGAATCTTAGCTGCTGAGAACTCAATGGAGCAACAGCCATACCATTCCTGGAGAATAGCGGTCCATAGTAGCCATGGCCACTGAACCCACAGGGTGTGAAGAGAGGGTCTGAGCATTTCTTGCTTCAGATGATATTCCAAAGCTAAGGAAAGCACGAAGGACATATAGGATGAAGCATCTGAAGAGGAGGGGAAGATAAGAATGGACCAGACCAGGGGAACAGCAAGCAAGCTTTGGGTGTGGTCCTCTGCAGTGGAAAGGCTCAGCATCTCCCAGCAGTCCAACATAAATGAAGTGAGCCCACATTTACTTCTGGGTTCCTTCTGAAGCTGCTGATATAATGGGAAAGGGGCATAAAGCAAGGAAAGGGAAAACTAAACAAGATAGTTGGCAACATCACCCAACAGATACCTACAGGACTTTGGAAGATGGGAAGAGAATGGGTAAATGGTAGTAGGCAGCCAGTTAGAGAAATCGAGACCTAACCTCCCACAGGAGATGGCTGGATGTTTGATTTTGGTTTTGCTTCTATGGCTGTGACAAATACCCTTGGGAAAAGCAACATAAGGAGGAAGGATTATTTTCTTTGGCTTATAATTCCAAGACACAGTGCATCATTTCTGGGAACTTAAGGCAGGGACTCAAGTATCTAGCCATGGCACACCTATCATCAAGAACAAAGAAAAAAGTACATTCTAACATGTTTTCATGCTGGTGCTTCTGAGTTACTTCCAGGGCCCAATGCACAAAATGCTGCCACTCACATTAAGAGTGGGTCTTTCCACTTCAGTTAACAATCAAGACAAATCACCCACATACAGACATGCCCACAGGCCAATATGACCTAAGCAATACCTCAATTGAGATTCTCTTGTAAGGTGATTCTACATTGCCAAGTTGGTAGTTGAAACTAGCCAGATTGTCAGAACAGAAGAATGCAACTTGATCAGAACCCCAGGGACCCACTATTGCATTAGCTTTCCAGGGGAGACACAAATAAATATCTATCCATCCCAGATAGGGCTATGACCCCAGACCAAAGTAATAGTTCCACTGAAGTCCAACTTGGTCAACCAATGACTTTACTTGGCTTACTTATAGAGCACAGGTGACAGGCTATTTACAAGTACACAAATGACCCAAGAGAAGCTCTACCACCAAAAATCCACTCCATAACGAATGACAACCTCATGGGCAATGATTACAGACACCTGCCTTCAGTTAATCTTCCACTTCCTGAATAGTGTAGCATGTCCCAAGATCCTTTGCAGCTGGTGGTGAGGCAGGAAGAGTAGTGGCTAGGATCCCACGTGATGGTCTTAAGAACCTCTACTCCCTCTTTCTGTTAGGAAGTGTTAACTCCATTACTATTACCTCAGACCTAGCTGTCTATCATCTATCATTGTGCTGTTTTGCTCAAGCTGTTGTCATGGCTACCAAGCCAAGTATTATCTTTACTCCCAAATAAAGTCAGCATGGTCATATGATGCCTGAAGGAAAAGCCATCTACCACTATCTGGGGCCTGGACAGGACAGGACAGGGCAGGTTTTTCCTTATGGCTAGACGTGGGTAGGAATGGAAGGATTGTGTCATATCCCTATTTTCTGTAGTTCTAGTTTCTTTCCTGTTTCTGTAATGAACCATTTTGACCAAAAAGAACTAGGGAGAAAAAAGTTGATTCCATCTTACACTTCCAGGTCACAATTCATCATCCAGGGAAATCAGAGTAAAAACCCAAGGGAAGTGATGAAAAGAGAAATGCTCAAAACAGAAACCATGGAGGAACATTGCATGCCAGTTACTGGCAGACTCTTAGCTAGCTTTGTACAGCCCAGGACCACCTGCCTAGGAGTGGTGCTGCCCACAGTGGGCTGGACCTCCTACCTCTATCAATTAATGATCAAGAGAGTAGTACCCCCTGGCAAACATGCCGCCACAGACCAGTCGGTTCTGGATTATCTTTCAACTGAGGCTTTTCTCATATGGCTCTAGACTGTGTCAAAGTGACAATTAAGCTATCCAGGACACCAACCTTTACATCTGCATAGCCAGAAACTGTTCTCAGTCTTTACCCTCTGAACTTGTTTATAGAGGTGGCATATGTCAGAATATACTCAATGGGGAGACTTCCAAGCTCTGTGATCTCTCTAGGTTCTCATACTGCTGTCTGCAAAATTTTAAGGAATCTACTTGGCAGAAACCAACCCAGCTTAAGGAAGAGGCCAATAGTTGACGGGGGGGGGGGGGGGGGGGGGGGGGGGGGACGGGACGGACGGACAGAGACTCATATGGAATGCTTGTTGTTAAACTCCATCTTTATACAATGTTACCTTACTCAGTTGGAGGATCTCAAGTCTCATTCTGCAGGAGTTTTCCATAGTTTTGATGCAGGATCCCTTACTGGGACCTCAGCTCACCACTTAGGTTAAGCACTAGGATCCTCCTCTCTCCAGTTCCCCAGGGTTGGGATTTCAGGTGTGACCACCACACCTAGATTTCTGTATAAGGTCTTGGGTTCAGACTCAGGTCCTCAAGCTTGTAGGAAAAACTCTTTGCTGACTGAATCTCTCCCTAGTCCAATCACACTTGATCTGAGGCTAGAGAGATAGGCGCCCCAGACATCATAGCAAAGATTTTTATCAACACACAAGCAGACAAATAAACAACAATGACAAAAACAATAAAAGCCCAAACCTGAACAATAATAACAAATGACATTTGGAGAAAGCAGATACTCTGGGCTTTAAAACTATAATTGACTTCCAGGGATCATGGGATGCTTTGTTTACAGAATGAGAACATTTCTGTTGCAGAAATAACCATAATCAAGATAAATCCTATAAGTTTAAAATTGAGAAAAAAACAGGCAAGTCTGTGAAAGGTTGGAAAATAGCACTGAGGAAATCGTTCGGATAGGTAGTGATAAGAGGAGATGGCACAATTGGAAAGGGAAAAAAAATTACAGATCTTTCCACCTGTATCAGCCCTCACCCAAGGCTTAGGAAACATGGTGGGGGCAGGCGTAAGCAGTGTAAGAGCTGGAAGATGGAGAAGCGCTGACTGTCATATGGACAGGAGTTGGCTCTTGCAAATATGTACATAAATTCACTGCAGTTGTGGTTACCTGCATATGACCAAGCCAAGAAAATATTCCACCTTCCACTAGGCAGCAGTAAGTAAACTCTTGGATTCGTTTGCCCTTGAAAAAAAAAAAAAAAAACAGTCTGACCAAAAGCATCTTTGGTAAGGAAAGTGTTTATTCAACCTAAAAGTTCAGGTCTCCATCCACCGTCCACTGTCCACCGTCCACCGTTGAGGGAAGCGTAGGTAGGAGTTAAGGCGGGCTTGTTTGTTATTCCATATAGATTTATCTTTTATGAAGACTCTTACATCACAGTCGAGTATTGCAGAAGAAACCTTGGAGGGGTGCTGCTTACTGGCTTGCTCAAGCCCATTTTTTTATAATACCCAGGTCCAGACCAGGGGTGGCACCACCCACAGTGAGCAGGCCCCTCCCACACCAGTTGTCAATCAAGTACACACACCACAGACATGGTTAGAGGCCAGTCTGGTTGGGGGCATTTTCTCAGTTAAGGTTTCCTCTGTCATAATGACTCTAGCTGTGTCAACTTGATGTAAGTCTAGCCAGCACAGCAGACAAACAAAGTGAAACCAGGACTCGGAGATGGCTCAGTTGATGAGTATGAAGACCTGAGTTTAGATCCCCAGCACACTCCCAAAGGCAGAAATGTCACCACATGTCTATAGCCGTACTGGTGATGGAGTGGGGATGGACAGACCTCTGGATTCAGCTGGCTAACTGGTTGGGACATTTGCTGAATTCTCAATCCAGTGAGAGACCTTGTCTTAAAACATAAGGTGGAGAATCATGGAAAAAGTCACTCAACATGGATCTTTGGTCTCCTTACATACATGCACACACACACACACACACACACACACACACACACACACACACACAGAATTAAAAAAATAATACTAAACAAACAAAAACAAGAAATAGTACCTTAGTCATTGTTCAGAAAAATAGGGATTGCAGAAGTGGATATGATATAGTTCATGCTCTGTTTTAATAAAAGTTCAATTAAGGCAAAATATAAATTGTATAATCTGTAAAATTGCAGTAAAACTATAATAGAAATGCAATATATGTACAATATAAACATAAAATATGAGTTAGCAAGATGGCTGAGGGGGGGTTAAAGGCGCTTGTCGCCAAGCCCAATGACCTGAGTTCAATTCCTATAACCCATACAGTAGTAGGAGAGAACCAATTCCTGCAAGCTGCTGTCTGACTTACACACACACACACACACACACACACACACACACACAAATAAATAACTGGAATAAAAAAATTTTAAGTGTATATTATATGCAAGAAAATCAGATACAATGAGGGAGGTTAAACACTTACTTGAACAGAGCTGTTCTGTGCTCCATCTTACTTATTTTTGGAAACTCAGTGGGATAAATTGGAAAGTGGAATTTGAGATGGTTTGGAGAATTGCCCACAGGCCATACAAGATAAGAAAAGTCATGATTTGCAAGTTTAGAGTGCCACACTAAAGTGACCAGATAGATTAACCTGTGTTGTCTTCAACTTAGTGCTCCCTGTCAAAGAGTAGCAAGATCCCTAGAATAGGCATCTGTAAAAATAAGCCCTGGGGTCTGGGGGAGAGAGCTGCCTGGGGCTAAAACATTTTCTCCCCTTTAAGGAAGTGATCTCCCAGTGGGTGGCATCCTACTTTAAGTCCCCTAAAAGCTCTCAGGAGGATTGTGTTTTGGGATCAGATTAAAGTGGATAGACTTCATTATAGTTTTAAACAGAACTCCAGTTGCTGTATTTCTAACCACACTTGAGAAAATTGTTTTCCTAATAAATATGAATGAAATCTTAGGTAGCTGCAAAAATTAACCCCTTCCTTGTCAAATCTCATTCCCAAACATGGTTTTTCTGCTTTGTTTTAATTCTGTGGATCCCTTTCTGCTGCTGGACAGGTATTTTAAATTCGTTTGAATCTGAAACTGTCAATCTTTCCATTTTTTTTTTTCATTTCCTGAGTGCTTTAAAACCTAGGAAGATAGCATCCATCTCAGTACTTATAAATATTCCATTCTGGTTTTGTCTTCTCTGATTGCCTTACACTTCATTCCTCCATCCACAGAGAATTTATTGCAGAATGAGGCACAGGTTTTGGGGGTCTTTGTTCCAAATATCTGTACCTATTTATTTATTTATTACAATATGGCCTTTTCAGAATAATTTTGTAAGCAACTCCCATTTTCTCCTTGGGAAGAAGGGAATGCATTACGTTTGGTGTTTCTCACACAAGTGGTTTATTTTCCAGGTTGTCCGTGTATTCTTTTGGTCCATATCTCTTACTTTTGTTTTCCATTTTTTCATTTTAAAATAAATTATTAAAAATGGTTGCATGACTGAAGTCACCTGTGTGTCAGAGAGGAACAAGCCGTATCTAGGTCTGTAGGACATCAAAGCAGGCAGGAAGGCATGTGGATTGTTTAAAGTGGTTTGGGCCATATTGGTAAAGGAAGAGAGTGACCAGTCCTGAGAGCAAAAGAGCCCCACAGAAATGACCTTGATTATGTTTCCTACTGTATCTTATTTATTTACTTCTGTATTCAACACAATAATCGTGTGTACTTAATGGAGTGTGGGGTGATAATTGGATGTATGTATATGGGATGATCAAATCAGAGTAGTTAGAATTTCAGACTCATTATAGGTCGATCGTGTCTTGATGGCATCCCCAGAATCCTCTTTGCTGACTCTTCATGAGAAGTGTAATGAGCCACCAGTGCTACCCATTGTTGGGGCAGCATACCAGTAACCTTGTATTGTGTGGTGCTGGGAACAGAACCCAGGGCCTCCTCATACATTCAGGCAAGCTCTTCTGGTGGCATTCTTTAAATCTGAGAGAGAGAGAGAGAGAGAGAGAGAGAGAGAGAGAGAGAGAGAGAGCGCACATTGTCAGAAGACAACCTCAAGTCTTGATCTTGCCTGGAGTAGAGTCTCTTTAGCTGGCCTTGGCATTTTCAGTGATTCCCACCTCTGTCTTCCACCTTGCTTTTGGCACACTGGGATTACAGAGAGGCCCTGTAATCTACTGAGCTATACTCTTAGCCCCACTCTGAGTATATCTGAGGTATATGTTCCATCACTGAACCCCACTCCAAACCCAGTTTTAAGTTATATCTGGGGATTTGAACTCAGATCCTCATACATATGCAGCAAACCACTAAGCCATCTCTCTAGCCTACTTGACTGAAGTTTTCTTTTTGTTGTTTCATCTGTTTACTTATGCACGTGTGTGTATGCACGCACATGCAAACATTTGCATCATGGTACATCATGGTGTGGGACTCAGGCTGCAACGTGTGGGGTATTGGTAAAATAGGGATGAGAAAGAAAAAGGCAGGAAGGGAGGAAGGAAGAAAGAAAGAAAAAAGAAAGAGAGAGAAAGAAAGAAAGACAGACAGAATTTCACAGAGTCAGCAAGATGCAGCAGCTAACTGGATATGGATGAAGAGGAGGTCCATGCAGAAGTTTCCAGCTTGAAAGCTGAATTGTCATTTGTGGTGCTGGGGATTGGATCTCGGGTTTCCCATATAAAAAGCAGGCACTGTGACACTGAGCCATCCTTTAGTGTGATGGTTCAAGTACAGGGATGTACAATGGAAGTGGTTTTACTAACTGGGAGTGAGGATCCTCCCATGCTTCATATTTCATGGAGAAGGTGGTACCTCTGCTTGTCTATGGCTTCCCATGGCTACTGTTTCCATGAGGTGACCACATGATGTGCATCTTTCCGGCTTCATTTACTATTTGCTAACGTGTATGAGTGAGGTTGATGACTCCAGAATCCAGCCAAAGCTTTATAACTTTTAGCTCTTATCCGTTGTCTTGATGTACCATTCATGTGGTGGTGTATTCATTATCTGGGTGTTCGGTTATCCCGTAATCTGGGGGAGGGACCCCCTTGGTGCAGGGAAATCTGTCTGCTTATTAAAGCTATTGCTGAGATCCCTGTACAGACTTTAATTCCACGCCTTCCAGCTCAGACAGTGTGTGAGTTATTGATGGGCAGTCCCTGCTGCTGTTATCTTCACTTTCTCCTTTGGCCTCCTTTTTAATACATCCACATGTCAGGTCTCTTTGGAATTCATTTTGCTTCCCTGAGAAGGGGTCCTCATTCTTTTAATTTACCCTCGCAAATTCTAGCCAACTGTATGCCAGCAACATTTGTATGCGTGCACATCTGTTTTGTGCGAGGGTGTGTGAGGCATCTGCAGAATGTCATTGGGTTGAGCTTGGTGGGTGCATGCATGCCGGGGTCTGGAGGTCAGGAATGAGGTCTAGATGAGCATGGAGGACGGAGTCATATAATTACAGGCACTGCAGATTAGTTGCTCTTCTTCTTGTTACTGTGACAAAATACCTGACAAAAGCAGTTCAAGAAGAAAGGTTTATTCTGGCTCCAGGTTGAGGGTATGGTATGTCATGGTGGAGAAGGCTTGGCCACAGGGGCGTGAGGCAGATGGTCACACGGCATCCACAGTCCAAAAGCAGAGAGAGAGATGCATGCTGGTGCTCAGCTCACTTTCTCCTTTTCTTTATCCATCCTGGGACCCCATCTTATGGAATGGCACCCCACACATTAAGAGAAGTTATCTCCACTTCAGTTAGCCCAGGCTAGACATTCCCTCATAGACATCCCCTAAGACTTGTTTCTATGGCGATCCTACATCTTGTTAAGCTGACAACCTGTGTTGGCCAGGTATTTCCAGTGGTATCTATGGGCCCCTGTGTGCTATAATTCAAAGGCATGAGCCTCTCCAGATTTCCTCCCATGAAAGGACATGCATGATTATCAACCTCGTGACTAAGCCCTTTTTTTATCTGAATCATATCTCTGGTTAGTTTCCTTTTGTTTCTTCCTCTCTCCTTTCCTCCCTCTTTCTCTCTTTCTTTCTTATTTGCAGGACTGGGGGATTCTAGGCAGGTGATCTGTCACTGAGCCACACCCCCAGCCCCTCACTGGGGGCTTCTAGGCAAGTGCTCTACCACTGAGCCACACCCCAGCCTCTCACTGGGGGCTTCTAGGCAGGTGCTCTACCACTGAGCCACACCCCAGCCCCTCACTGGGGGCTTCTA
>CAJQZJ010037421.1:395196-419578 GCA_907164525.1 Lophiomys imhausi
GTGTGTGTGTGTGTGTGTGTGTGTGTGTGTGTGTGTGTGTGTGTGTGGATGTTCAAGATTCATATCAGGAGTCACCTTATATTCATTGAGGCAGGGTCTCTCAGTCAAACCCAAAGCCAGTCAAATGGACTCTCCTTAGCCAGTTTGCTTTGGGGATCACCTGTCTCTGCCTTTCAGGTCTAGAATTGCATGTGGGTCACCAGGGACACCATTTTGAGCGGGTTTCAGGGGATCCCAACTCTGATCTTCGTGTGTGTCAAACACATTAACTTTTGTTTCTTTGTTTATTTGGTTTTTGTTTTTGTTTTTTGTTTGTTTGTTATTTTTTTTTTTGAGACAGGGTTTCTCTGTGTAGCCCTGACTGTACTAGAACTCACTTTGTAGAACAGGCTAGCCTTGAACTCAGAGATTTGCCTGCCTCTGCCTCCGGAGAGAGCTGGGATTAAAGGCCTGTGCCACCAAGCCCAGCTTGCACTGTATCTTTTTAAAACTCAGCCTCCAGGTTTTTAAAAATGATTCTTATTTTCATTTGTATGTATGTGTGTGTTTGCATGTATTTATGGCACGGTGTGTATATGTACAACTGTTAGTCCGGAGAAAAGCTTCAAATGCTCTGGAATGGAAGTTATGGGCAGTGAACAGCCCCTCATGGGCACCACAAATCATCAGACTCGGGTCTTCCAAAGCAGCAAATTCTCTTCACAACTGAACCAACCCTCTAGGCCCTGCACTTTTTTCAAAGACAAGGTTTTCTCTTGTACTACAGGAAGCCCTAAAGCTCTTGGTGATCCCCTGTCTTTCAAGGGCAAGTGTTTCAGGAACGGTGACTATATCTGGTCCCAGAGCCTGCCGGTAAGAGCAGGGGTCGTTTACCAGGGGGGACAGGAAAAGAAATAAGGAAATTAAGGCTGAGATAAGAATAGAAGAAGCATGGGATCATGAGGACTCCCAGATAATACTGGAGAGCCCTTGTCTTTATTTCACAGCCCCTTTTTATAAGTCCAGCAAGCAAGTTATGTTCAGTACAGAGAAGTTTGATTCAGTTTCCATAGCAACACAATCACAAAGGCAGAGCAAACTGTTCTATTGATTACAATTAACAATCAATCAACTAGAATATGATATCCTCTCCTTCTGTTCCCCAGAGGACTCAGTAGTCTGAGATAAAATAGACACAAGGATCTTGGCATGTAAAAATGCATTTACATCAAAGGGCTCAAGGAAGCATGTTATCAGAACATACTGACATTATATAGAGAATGTGAAGCTACCAAGCAGTCCAGACTGAGAGAGTGAAGCCAGCCATTACCAGCCTGAGAAGGTGAAGTCAGCCAAGCCAGCCAGCCATTACCAGGCTTGGAAAAAGTTCTCTCAAGGGAGCCTTTCTAAAATCCATGTGGCTACCCACAATCTGGGTTTGTTTGTTTGTTTTTGAGAATTTTATGAAGCCCAGTCTAGCCTGGAGCACTATCAAGTGTCTGCATCCTGAGTGCTAGAACACAGGTGTACATCAAACCACCCAGTTCTTTTCTAATTCATTAATATATATTAACTATATGAATGAATGGGTTTTATTATACCATTTTCATACATGCAAATAATATACTTTGGTAATGTTCACCCATGTAGGACTGTTTCTTATCTCCTCCCTTCTCCTTTTTCCCCTTACACTCCCAAGAGCCCCCTCTACTTGTGTCTTTATACTGCCCTTCAATTCCATCCTATCCTGGTTAGCTTGAATTCTCAACTTAACACAGCCTATGGGCATCTAAACAGAGAGCCTTAAAGCAGGGATAGCCCAGATCAGATTGGCCTGTGACCATGTCTGTGGAGGACTTGTTTTGGCTGTTAATTGATGCAGAAGGACTCAGCCAACTATGAAAAGCCTAGTTCCTAGGCAGATGGTCCTGGGCTGTATAAGAAAAATGGCTAAGCGTGAGCCTTTGGGTGAGTCAGCATACAGTGTTCCTCCATGGTTTTACTTCAGGTCCATATCTTGAATTCCCTCAGTATCCATCAGTGGTATACTGGGAGTATCAAACAAAGGCTTTCCTCCTCAAGATTCTTGTTGTTGGAATGTTTTGTCATAGCAACGGATAGGACACTAGAAGCCTCCCTCTTCCTGTGCTCCTTCATTCTGTTCCAGCCTTGGATGTCTTAGCTCAGAGGTTCTCAACCTGTGGATCGGGACCGCTTTAGGGCGGTCACACACCAGATATCCTGCATATCATATATTTACCCTATGAATCATGACAGTAGCAAAATTACAGCTATGAAGTAGGAATGAAAATACTTTCGTGGTTGGGGGGGTGTCACCACAACATGAGGAACTGCTTTAAAGGGCTGAAGCGTTAAGAAGGTTGAGAACCACTGCCTTAGCTCAATCCTCTAATTCTCCATCTTTCCTTATAAAAAAATTATTTTTATTCCTTCTACTTCCTTTCTTTCATCTTCTCTTTCTTTCCTTCTCTTCCACTGTCTTAAACTTTTTCTGCTCTCATATCTCTAGGTTTTTTTTGTTTAAATATATATACTCCCCCAAAGTTCCCTTTCATAACATATTATCTTGACTTAATGGAAGCAATATGTTTTCTTATTCCCTGCAGGATGGTAATTGTGTGTGTGTGTGTGTGTGTGTGTGTGTGTGTGTGTGTGTGTGTGTGATTGTTGATTTTAATTTTTCTTCTTGAACAGTCTGTTTCTACAAATGGCCTTTCTCTCTCTGGTCTTTACTTTTTATCTTCGGAGTTGGAATTTTGCCCCAGATGGCCAAGATGTCTGCTGAATCTCATTTTCTACTCATAGTGACCTTTTTAAAGTGGCACTTGCATGCCCAAGAAGTGGGAGAAGGACAGAGAGTTATCATTTAATGAGCACCGAAGTTCATTTAGACAAAGTGAGAGAAGTCTGGGAGACAGTGATGACTCTACTGTACTCTTTGCTGTTCAGTTCAACACTTCAGATGGTTAAAATGTCATCTTCAATGTTCTGTTTTATCCTAATATTTATTTTTGTATTCTTTCTGTGGTGTTGAGGATGAAGCCTACAACCTTGTTGAGATATGCCCCAGTCTCTCACAGACTCTACACTAGGGTTTTGCCACTGAACCACACCCCACCCCTCACTGGGGGATTCTAGACAGGTGCTCTACCACTGAGCCACACCCCAGCCCCTCACTGGGGGATTCTAGGCAGGTGCTCTACCATTGACCCACACCCCAGCCTTCACTTGGGGGATTCTAGGCAGGTGCTCTACCACTGAGCCACACCCCAGCCCCTCACTGGGGGATTCTAGACAGGTGCTCTACCACTGACCACACCCCAGCCCCTCACTAGGGGATTCTAGGCAGGTGCTCTACCACTGAGCCACACCCCAGCCCCTCACTGGGGGATCCTAGGCAGGTGCTCTACCACTGAGCCACACCCCAGCCCCTCACTGGGGGATTCTAGGCAGGTGCTCTACCACTGAGCCACACCCCAGCCCCTCACTGGGGGATTCTAGGCAGGTGCTCTACCACTGAGCCACACCCCAGCCCTTCACTGGGGGATTCTAGGCAGGAGCTCTACCACTGAGCCACACCCCAGCCCCTCACTGGGGGATTCTAGGCAGGTGCTCTACCACTGACCACACCCCAGCCCCTCACTGGGGGATTCTAGGCAGGTGCTCTACCACTGAGCCACACCCCAGCCCCTCACTGGGGGATTCTAGGCAGGTGTTCTATTGCTGAGGTACATCTCCAACCTTGATTATTTTTGTTGTTTTGCTGAGATGGTGTCTTCCTATATAGCCCAGGCTGGATTTGAACTCATATTCCCCCTGTCTCCGTTTCCCCAGCTGTGGGACTCGTAGGTATATACCACCATATCTACTGCTTATCACATTTTATAAAGTTGATTAGACACTACTGTGGACTAAAACCTCCAAAACCGTGATCCAAAATAGACTCTGTGTGTGTGTGTGTGTGTGTATTTATTTATTTATTTATTTGTTTGTTTGTTTTAGTACCAAAAAATTGACTAACACACCACCTGCTACCAGACATCATCTTATGGGTTTCTGTGTGATTGGGTTGGCTATATAACTTGTCACTGATATTGTCTTTAGAACGAGCATACCTGGTGGTATCTTCTCTTGTTTAGTTGTGTTCAAAAGTTGAAAGGTTAGGGCTAGAAAACTTTTTTTTTTTTTTTTTTGAGTGGAAGGTTCTACCCTCTGGCCTTCTAGAAAGGATTTTGGAGAGACATCCAACTGGCATTGTTCCCTTTTCTTCTGGGCTTATAATTGCAGAGATAGAAGAAGTCTTGTGTTTGGAGGAGATAACATTCTCCCTGTGTTGGTGAGGCTCTGATTGACAGAGGCAGGAGATACGGTGTTATCACACAGCTCCATGCTTGGCCAGGCGCTCTCCCCTGGAACAGCACCTACCTCTCCCCCTGCCTGGAAAGCGCCTCCCTAATCGTAAATGATTCTGGTTGTTGCCTCCAACCAGATTCACTGCACTGTGACAGCACCGGCTCTGTGGCTCTCTCATCATGGCTAGGTGACACATTTGAATTTCTGTGCCTGCACTTTTAGGCTGTGTAATGAAGGAAGTGTAAGGATCGTGTATACAGTTGTGTGTGTGTGTGTGTGTGTGTGTGTGTGTGTGTGTGTGTGTGAAAGAGAGAGAGAGAGAGAGAGAGAGAAAGAGAGAGAGAGACCCAGCCAAAGCTCTCTATGCCACCAGGCTTTGAAGAATAAGGGGTTCAATAGATGGTTCAGTGGTTAAGAGCACTCACTGTACTTGAAGAGGACCTGAATTTGAGTGGTTCGCAAATGCCCATAAGTCTAGCTTGAGGGGATTTGACACCTTTTTTCTGGCCTCCATGGGCACCTGCATCCGCTCACATACACCCAGAGACAAGCACATGCCCACAATTAAAAATAAATCTTAGAGGAAAAAGAAACACAGAACAAATACAGCCATAACAAAAACCATTTAATGTGAAGCAAATATAAATGTGTAGGAAATGATGCACTGAGTCTTTTGTGCCACTCACTTAGTTTCCCTTAATGGTAATATCTTACAAAACACTCTCCACCCCTATATTCAAGATGTCCGTTGACTCGAATTCCGTCTGAAGAACTCATCCTGACTGCAACTGTTTCCTAGTTATTGTGTTTATACATAGTTCAATATGGTTTTATTTATCTATTTTTCAGTTCCTGAAGATTAATCCTAGGGCCTCAAGAAGCCTGTCACTGGGAGACTTCGCAAGTGCTCTGCTGCTTAACAATGCCCCTAAGCTCCTCACTGGGGGATTCTAGGCAGGTGCTCTACCACTGAGCCACACTCCAGCCCCTCACTGGAGGATTCTAGGCAGGTGCTCTACCACTGACCCACACCCCAGCCCCTCACTGGGGGATTCTAGGCAGGTGCTCTACCACTGAGCCACACCCCACCCCCTCACTGGGGGATTCTAGGCAGGTGCTCTACCACTGAGCCACACCCCAGCCCCTCACTGGGGGATTCTAGGCAGGGGCTCTACCACTGAGCCACACCCCAGCCCCTCACTGGGGGATTCTAGGCAGGGGCTCTACCACTGAGCCACACCCTAGCCCCTCACTGGGTGATTCTAGGCAGGTACTCTCCCACTGAGCCACACCCTAGCCCCTCACTGGGGGATTCTAGACAGGTGCTCTACCACTGAGCCACACCCCCTCCCCTCACTGGGAGATTCTAGGCAAGTCTTCTACCAGTGAGACATGCACTTGGTACCTTACATAGAGATTCTGGTCCTGATTTTCCATTCACCTGTTGTTTGTTTGTTTGTTTGTGAGACAGTGCCTCTTACTTGTTAGCACCCTGATAAGTAGAGTAGACTGGCTATCCTGTACACACCAGGGATCCACTACAGTGTCCACCATTTTGCACCTATGATCACTAGTAAATATCACCATGTCTGGCATTTTTAAAAATATGAATTCTGGAGAGTTGGTCCTGATCCTTGTAGGGCAGTGATTCCCAAGCTGTGGGTCAAGACTCCCAAGGGAGTATCAGAAAACACAGATATTTATATTATGGATCATAACAGTAGAAAAAGTACAGTTAGAAGTAGCAGTGAAAATAATTTTATATTTAGGGGTTACCACTACATGAGGAACTGTATTAAAGGGTCACCTCATTAGGTAAGTTGAGAACCACTGTTACAGAGCAAATATTATCCTGATGGTGCCCCATATCTTTGTTACATATCTTGATATGTCTTCCTTAGGTAGAAGAGATGTGTCCGTTTCTACAATTATAAACACTCATGCAACACTTCAAAGTGGGCATTCCCTGAAAACTCGCATGAGCATTTTACTCATGTATTGGAGTCTCACTTTAAGCTCAGAGCCCACAACGCCAGAGAAAGGGAACTGGTCACATGACGTGCTTTGGTTAGTCTGTTCCTCCCTGCCAACTGCTTTTAAAGAAAACTCAAGGATGGATCGGCCTGGCACCGAGGCGCCTCCCTGTGGTCTCCAGAGCTTTTCATGTCTTCCGTTTTGTTCTGCCTTTGCTCCTTAATGATGGTGACTCCTGCTCTTTTGAGGGAAGAGGATTGCTGGCTTCAGAGGTTTCAGAATCAATATCACAGTAAATAAGAAACATAATGAAAGAAAAACACACTCCAGCTTGTAGACAAATTTTATCGCTTAAATTCACACATTGTTAGGGTAGGCTGTAGATACCAGATTTGTGACTGTTTGCTCTCTCTCTCTCTCTCTCTCTCTCTCTCTCTGTGTGTGTATGTGTGTGTGTGTGTGTGTGTGTGTGTGTGTGTGTGAATGTGTCAGTCAGAGGACAGGCTCACATACCTTTCCTCAGGTGTTAGGTTTTTTTTTCTTTTCTTTCTCTTTCTTTCTTTCCTTCTCTTTCATTTTTTTCATTTTTTTTTGGGGGGAGGGATAGAGCTTGTCACTCTTCTTAAACTTGCCTAATAGGCTAGACTTGCTACCTGTAAACCCTTGGGATCTATCTGTTTCCACCTCCCCAGAAGTAGGATTACAAGCTTGTGCTGAGCATTATTAAAACAAACAAACAAAACCAAACAAACAAAAAACATGAGTTCTGGGGGTTGAATTCAGGTCCTTATGACTGCGGGGTTATCACTTTACCCACCGGGCCACCTTCCCAGGCCTTGACTGATTTTTTTGTATGGGTAGGATGGCAAATGCCATCTTAATTTGGGATAACCACTGTAGACATCATGAGGCTTCATTGTCAGATTCTATTATTTTTTAAAGTAGAAATAGCTATCATTGATCATCTATCTGTCTGCCTGTCTGTCATCTATCCATCCATCCATCCATCCATCCTTCTATCTATCTCTATCTATCTGTCCGTCCGTCCGTCCGTCCGTCCATCCATCCATCCATCTATCTCTATCTATCTATCCGTCTGTCCGTCCGTCCGTCCGTCTGTCCATCCATCCATCTATCTATCCATCTATCTATCCGTGGGCATGTATACCACAAGACATGTGTGGAGATCAAAGGACAATTGGGAGGGTCAGTTTTCTCACATGGGTGGCAGGGATGGGACTCAGGTTGCCTCTACCCATTGAGCCATCTCACTGGCCCTCAAGGGGGAACTGTGAATGGAAGAAACAGAAAGCAGGAGCTTTTTGACAATGGAGTTGAAAGCCATAGAGCTGTTCCTTTCCCCAGCACCCCTCAGGGATGCACAACTTGGAGCAGCGCATTGAATTCAGCACTTTGGTATTCTGAACCTCATGTCTCTTCTGCTTCTTTCCTGTCTTGGCTTTCTTGTTTCCTTCCTTTTATCTCACCACAACATTGCCTGTAAATGCTTTCAGATACCACAAAAACATCGCTTTTAAATCTTCTTCATTCTTCTCGAAGCTTCTTGGTCTTGCCTCTTTTTCCCCTTTCTCACTCCAGCCCTTTTCTTCATAGTCAACAAGTATGTTGTTTAAGTCTGTAAAGCTGGGAGATACTCAGAGAACAAAAGATGTAAGATATCTTCTGTGTTATTGCATTCTTTGTGTGTGTGTGTGTGTGTGTGTGTTATGCATGCATGTGTAGATAGATGTGTGTTCACATGTGCATAGGCACACTTGTGTGTACATGTACATGCATGTGCTTGTGTGTGTAGAAGCCAAGAGCTGATATTATGTGTCTTCCTTGATCTTTTTCTTTATGTACCAAGGCAGGGTCTCTAACTGAACCCAGATTTCACCAATTCCAGCTAGTCTAGATAGTTAATTTGCCCCCAAGATCCCTTGTCTCTGCCTCATATGTGCCTGGCTTCCACTTGGGTTCTGAGAATCTGAGCTCCATTCCTCCAGTGTGCACACAGTAAGCACTTTATCTGCTGAGCTATCCCCATGGCCCAGTATCCAGGAGGCATTCCTGCATGTGTCCTCACCCTGGGTCTGCTTTGGTCCTAGGCTCTCAGAGATGTACGTGTCCTTGTCTTGGCAATGGGAACATCACAAGACTTTTGTAACATTATGACTCATTCAGTTTGGTGGTTATGATAGTGCCTCATTAGTGCCAACTTGACTGGTTTGCCAGTTATCTGGGAGACATGTCTCTGGATGTGTCTCTGTGTTTCTGGTTGTTTCCAGAGAGGTTTAAATTAGGACTGAAGGCCTGTTCTGAATGGGGCCAGGGCGGTCTGATAGACTTGGATCCCAGACTGAATAAAAAGAAAGTCATCTAACTGAGCCCCACTGTTCCCCTCCCTCTGCTTCTTTGTTTTCAGTCAAATGTGTACAGGCAGCCTCATACTATTGCTGCCATACCTTCCCTGCCATGACAGACCAAATCCTTCTAAACTGTGGGCCAGAATAAACCCCTCTTTCTTGTGAGGCATTTGGCTACAGTTCTGAGAAAAGTAACTAACACAGTGGTGTCATTGAAAACACCCAGAAGGTTCTGTCTATGCCTCACACTGGTGGTCATACCCCGCCCATGTGCCCCTGTTGCTGGAAGCATTGACTGTTGTCAGCAGAAAGCAACCTAGAAGGGTCAATATCCATTTCTAGTCCAGAACATGAATCTGTGCTGCTGAACTAGCATCCTGTGACTGATGTAGACCTCCAACCCCCTTCACAGTCAGGAATTTAGATTCCAAATTGTATGATCTGATGGTTAACTTTATTTGTCAATGAGCACATCTAGAATCACCTGAGGAGAGTCGTAGTCAGGGATTGTCCACATTGGATGGCCTGTGGACACTTCTGTAGGGGGTTGTCTTGTTTGTCAAATTTTCTTAAATTTCTTAAAACCTTATTACATAGAACTTGCAAATACAAATCATCACATAGTGAAAATGACCAGACCCAAAGTCTATACATTTCAAAGAATTTCTATACGCTTAGAGTAGCCATTCTGAAGGTCTGGGACTTCACATTGGATTTTACCCTTCCGCTATCGAATATATTTTTAATGCACACATCCAGCAATAGAAAAGAAACAAAAAATGAAAAATCCATGACAGAGTTAAAACTAGGAAAACACTTAGTTTTGTGTCTTCTTTCATGATGCAAGTGTATTCAGCCCTTCCTCATCACCCAGTATTTACCCCTTCTTTTTCCTTTTTATACCTGTTGTGTTGCACATGTGGGGATTGTCTTGGTTGCTTGTTGATGGATTTGAGAAGACCCAGCCCGCTGTGGGTGGCACCATTCCCTAGGCAAGGTTTCTGAACTGCGCAGGAATAGAGAAATCAAGCTTAACACAGACGGACAAGCAAGTGAGCGAGTAAGTGTGCATACATGCTTGCATTTCTCTCTGCTGTTGACTGTGGCTGTGGTGTGGTGACTAGCCATTTGAAGCTCCTGGCCTGACTTCTCCACAACTGATAGACTGTAACCTGGATTGTGGGTTGAGGTAAATCTTTTTTAGCTCTCAACAGCTTGATGCCAGGTATTCTATCACAGTGACAGGAATGTAACTAGGACAAAGGGCATGCATTTTTTTGGGTACTTTACACCCAGTCACATTTATTCTTCATATATCCCTAGGTAGAAAGTAAGACGGTGCACACTGGTAACTTTTCTGCAAGCAAATGTGCTTGAGAACCTCTGGAAGGAGTGTGTCCTCAGGACAAGTCCATGCCAGGTGTCAGAAGGTTCACAAACAGAAAGACGTCAGATTTCGTAATTTCACAGGAGTAAGACGTAAGCTTACAAATGTGATGAGCTTGGACAGACTCTTTCTTAGTCCCTATGCATGGCCATAGCACAACACCCGAGACTGGATAATTAGCCAAGAATGGAAACGTAGAATTCAATGCTTATGGTCCTGAGACCTAAGAAGTCCCAGGTCAAGGTACCTACCAGCAGATTAGGAGTCTGGTGTGAGCCTGTTCTATTTTTGTGTCTTTACATAGTGAAAGGGACCAACTAGCCTCCTTGGACCTTTCATAAGGGCCCTGTACTGATCTTATCCCATTCATGAGCTGTTTGTTATACAGCCATCGCTAATCAGGGACGTTAGCTTCTACTCACTCCTATTGTTAGAGCATTGGACCTTGAAACAGGCCTTTGTACCTCATAGGCAAGAGCAAAGGCACTGAGCCATGACCCCAGCCCAATGACTGGGACAATTAGGCAGATGATCAATCACTGGGTCACACCCTCTACCCTTACTGGGAATTCTAAGCAAGAGCTCTACTGCTGAGCCATGACCCTAGCCCTTCACTGTGGGATTCTTGGAAGGTGCTCTGCCGCCGACACAGCCATTCTCTGGGGGATTCTAGGTAACAGCTGTTCTGCTGAGCCACATACCAGCCCCTCACTAGGGGATTCTAGACAGTCTTTCTACTTCTGAACTATATCCTCAGCCCCCTTTTAAATTTCATTTTGCAACTTTGTCTCATTATGTAGGCTAGTCTGTCCTTGAACTCACACTCCTCTTGTCTCAGCCTCCTAAGTGCTGCTTGCTATTCAGGTCCATCTCCCTAGGCACAGACGGGTTTAGCTTCCAATTTGTGAATGCTGGGGACATCACAAACCATCTCTGTACCTCCATTTTCTCATCTGTAAGCTGATGATCATAACATCCTTTTACCTAAACTGAGTTTCCAAGTAGGCAGGAAGAGTCGAACTAGGTAAAGTCATATTCACCTGTGGCCCTCATAAAACACTCAATAAACATTAAAGAAAGAACTGCGACTTGTTAAAGTTAGTGAGACATCCTCATTAGATTATGAAAGGGGGTCTAATCTCACTGAATGGTGTGTTCTGGAGCTTTTCCTGATTAGCTGACATTTTTTACACAGCTTCGTTAGCAATTTAGGGATATAAATATTTCATTAGTGATACATCCAAGCCGAATACCTGGGATGTTTAAAACACAGTGCTTGTCAGGGTAGGGACTTTTGTCTTACAAGGCTTACATTTTTGACTCCTCCTTGGCCTGGACACCTTTCACAGCCACCCAAGGGGACCTACCTATATATGTTTATGTATTTTGTAAAGAAACTATCTTATTTTATTTTTTAATTATGTGTGCATGTGTGCGTGCGTGCGTGTGTGAGTGTGTGTGTGTGTGTGTGTGTGTGTGTGTGTGTGTGTGTGTGTGTGGTATCTACATTGGCCAGAAGCAGGGCATCAGATCCCCGGGAGCTGGAGTTACAGACAGATAGAAGTTTCCTGACATGGATTCTGAGACTTAAACTTGGGTTCTCTGAAAGATCAGTATTCACTCTTAACCACTGAACCATCTCTCTAGCCATATTTTTGTAAAATTATAAAAATAAGAGCTTTTATTTTTTTGTATAAAGAAGATTGTCCCTAAGTATATACATTTCCTGGAGCTGCAGTTACGAGTAGTTGTGAGCTGCCTCATGTAGATTCTGGGAGCCAACCCTAGATCTTCTGTAAGAACGGTACATGTAATTAACTGCTGAGGCCTCTCTTCAGCTGTGTTCCTGACTTTTAATATGAGTTCTGGGTGTCCACGTCATTTTTTCATGCTTTGATAGTAAAGCACTCTGCCCACTGAGCCATCTCCCTCACCTCCAACCCCCAGTTTTGAAAAGAATATTTAGATTTTTGTTTTGTTTTGTTACTGGTTAATCATGGAGGGGCTGAAGGGACTTTTAGCTGAGGTGATGAAGGAAAGGTGTCAAGTGATAGAAACTCAAGGTGGCTTACTCAGATTCAGATGGAACAGGGATCTAAGAAAGCAGAAGCCAGCCCTCAGCTGGCTTGCTCTTTTTTCTCTTTGCTTTTCTGTAACCGAACTTTTAAATTATTATTTATCACTTATTTATTACTAAATTCACTTATAACAAACACCAACAATTTCTTAACTATTAATCCTATAAATTCCTACAACCCCTTTAACCTATCCACTAAACCTATTGATAATTATAACAACTACTTTCATAACCTTTTAGAATGATACAGTCTCTGGGGCAGGTCCTCAGTCGTCAGGAACACAGTCTTTGTTGTAGATTCTTTAACACACTTAGCAGTCCTTTTTCTGGATCTCTCAGATGCAGGTTCGTCAGGGTAAGTTGGTTATTGCAGTCTCACCTTAAATAAGGCTTCATGCTTTCTTCTCTGTGGGAGACCCCAGCCGTCTGCAGGCCAACTTACTTCTTTTGAATCAGGAACTCAGCTGCTCTGCCTCAGTCCTTAAAGCCAGGCACCGTTTCCTTTAGGCCACTGTTTGGACAGATCAAACCCCTCTAGGCAAAAGCTGAGCCACAGGGTCCAGTCCTTGGCCTTTTGGTGTCTTGCTCAGGCTTTCTTTGCTCACCGGCTTCTTTCTGCTTCAGGGAGAGAGCTGGCCATCAATGGCCAGCCGTTTTTTCAGCAGGACTCTTGGAGCTCTCTAGCATCAGGGGCCTCTTCTCTTCTGGGCTCCACGCACTGTCCTCAGATGGGAGGAACTCTGTTCCAGCTTAACTTGGGCTCCGCCCACTTAGCAGCTGAAAACAATGTCAGGCCAGATACTTTGTTTCAAGTCTATTGAGTCTTTCCTGTTTTTCCTGACTTCAACCTTGTTTTTCAGTCTATTGAGTCTTTCCTGTTTTTGCTGACTTCATGCTGATAATGCTCTTCAGGCCCCGAATTAAGAGACAGTATCAGAAACTCCTATATATTTTCTAAATCTAATTTATCTAACCCCTACACTTTTCTTTTCTTTCCTTTTCTTTTTCTCATTTTGTGCAGCCCATGCATTGTGTGTGACTTTTCCTGGGTAGACACAGCACACACCTATCTTTTCTCTCCAGAAAGAATACATGTCAGAACAAAGTAATGATTCTACCAAAGTCTGACTGCTAAACCAGTGAGTTTTCTTGGTGTTACCAACAGTAGTGTGGGTGAGTGGTCACTTACAGGAGCAAGGATAACGCAAATGCAGCTGCATCCCTGAGAAGCCCACCCCAACAGGGATGCTGACTTATGAAAGCTGAAGCTCTGGAATCTTGTAATTTTCAACTTTCCCAGCCATGTGAAGTTTCTTCACTTCCTGAGTCTCATGCCCCCCACCTCCTTCCAGGAGGAAATTGCTGCATAACCACGGCAGGGTGCCACTGTCATTAACGATGGGCTATCCTACATCCAATCACCTTCGGAATTTTTTTTTTACAGATATATCCAAAGATGTGCCTCAGTAATTCTTAATCTAATCAAGGCTGCCTTGAAGATTAGCTAGGCATTGGTCTTGGTTCAGCTGCATTTTATGTATTTAATGGGCTGGTTATTTTAGGCATAAAGATCTTTTCATGCACACCTGGAAATCGAGGAATTTTAAGTCTACTTCTCATAGATGATTTGCACATACATAAAATATGAATATATCTCAGGAAAAAATGATGCTTGGGAAATGTAAAGTGTTCTGATGGATGTTTGTAATAACCATGTCTTCTGAGATGAACGTCATTGAACCCCAACCATCACCATGGGTTCAGCCAAAGACTGGTACTGGGAAGATTCTAGGGTAGTAACAAGATGCAAGGCCTGGGTACTTCCCCCATAGGAGTGCTGCAGTTCACTCATCTAGCCTACAGGAATTCTGTTTTGAGGCCAAGGCTCTCATAGCTAAGGATGACCCCCGAACTCCTGCTCCTTCTGCCTCTGTCACCAGAGCTCTGAGATTACAAATGTGGACCACAATGAACAGTTTCCATTGGAAGGTCCCACGGGGAGAAGGAACCTTATCTAAGTGTCATATTAGTTCTTTCCAGATGGGGGAATTACCAGCTTTTGATGACCCAGGAGAGTATAGAGAACTGGTCAGGAGCAAAGATCAACCATGGAGAAATTGATTGATAGTATCCTATCAATCCATATAGGAGATATTGATATAGGAGAGCCCAGCACACTGTGGGTAGCACCATTCCCTGGGTAAGTGGTCCTGGGTTGTATAAGAAGCTAGATAAGCATGAACCTGTCAGAGATTCAACAAGGAGCATCCCTGGTGACTCCAACTGTACTTCTTTGGCCATGAGTGAGTTCCCTGGTCAGAGGTGATGCTGTGTGGATTTGCAAGCAGTCCTGCCTTCAGGTTTCTACTTGAGTTCCTACACTGACTTGCTTCAGTGATGGTCTATGAACTGGAAATGTAAGTTAAATGAATGTTTTCCTCCCCTAGGTTGCTTTTGGTCAGATCGATTCATCACAGAAACAGAATATGAAACTATCACAGGTTGGAACACAGACACACACCACACACCACACATGCACAGATGGTTTTAAGATAATAAAAGATAAACATCTTTTTGAAGTGACCAAAGGGTTGACAAGATGACTGAACAAGTAAAGGCACTTGCTCTACCAGCCCAATGACCAGAGTTCAATCCCCAGAACTGGCATTAAGGTGGAAGGACAGAACCAACTCCACATAGTTGTCCTCTGACCTCCACACCTGTGCCACACACACACACACACACACACACACACACACACACACACACACCTCCCTTTCCAGGATAATGATAAATAAAATGTTGAAAAGTATTTTTTTAAATGAGCAAGCCTAGCAGACACAAGAGGTCATGTATTATATCAGTCTAATTTTAACAACTACCCAGAATAAGCAAATTCATAGAGAGAGAAAATGGTATCAGTGGTCAGCAGGGGCTGGGGCAGGGGACAAATGAAAGGAAGTCTTTAGAGCAGTGCTTCTCAACCTTCCTAATGCTTCAACCCTTTAATACAGTTCTTCATGTTGCGGTGACCCTCAACCATGAAGTTATATTTGTTGCTATACTTCATAAGTATAATTTTGCTACTATTATGAATCATAATGTAAATATCTGATGTTTCCAATGGTCTTAGGTGACCCCTCTGAAAAGGTCAGTCAGTGGCCCAAAGGGGGCACAACCTACAGGTTGAGAACACTACTTTAGAGATGTCAGAATTTATGATTAGAGTGATGGGACATTCCTAGGATACTGGGAATGTACTTAGTGCTACTAACCTGAACATTTCCAGATGTTGCAAATGGTAACTTCATTATGTGTGTTTCTGAGACTTTCTGTGTTGGCATAAAACTCCTCTGGGCTGCTGACAAACCCTGCTGAGGCTGGCTGTATTACACCAAGACAAGCCAGGGAACTCACATTTTCACAGGCTCCCTAGTGGAGTGACTGGGACCCTGAGGATGCCTGGCTTGGAGACAGGCACTATGGTTCTGTCTTCTAATTGGAACAGGCCATATGTGCTGTTCGCTCATCCCCAGCTGCTACAACCCACACTTTCCCAGGGAGCAGCAGGTCCCTTAACTCAGCAGCTGTCGGCAGGGAGTGGTGTCAGGAATCAGAGTGGTATCAGGGTGGGAGTGGAGACTGATGATAGTAGCAATAATAAAATCCTGGTTTGGGCAGTACAGTTATGACCCACTCCTTACCTGAATTTTTGCATTCTACAGTTTTGATTACTTGCAGCCAATTACAGCGCAAAAATAAAAATAAATAAAAATTAAATGAAAAGTTTCAGAAAAGCTCATAGATTTTAAAGATTTTTTTTCATTATTATGTGCTCAAATAGTCTCATAGACACAGACAGGGGCATGTGCATGCACACACACGTAATTTCTCAAGTTATAACTCACACCTACCAGTGACTGCTATGCAAAGTTAACATTCTAGAACACTCTCAAGCTCAGGCCATATCTTCATGCATCCACACCTTGAAAGAGCAGAGTCTTTGGTTTTTGTTTGTTTGTTTGTTTGTTTTTTATAATTCTCAGTCTGCAGCCCTAATGGCTCTGTAAGAGTGGAATGGTGTGGCTGTCCACTGTGTGGATCCATGAACTCCCCTTGGCCGAATGGCCACCTCCCAGGCTCCTGTCTGTGTGGCCCAGAGCATCTTGCATTGATTTTTGGAAGCAGGTAGAAGCAAGTCTCCTAGGTTAGCCCTTGTTCCAGACCAGGGTTTTGAGACAAGGGAATACCAATGGTATATTCTGTAACACTGTGGAGTGTGAGGAGTCCAGATAGAATTCTGTGCTGGTATCCATCCCTGTTAAGTTAGTTTGTACTGTCTGAATCCTTCTCATTTCCAGTTTACACTCCGTAAGGCTGGATGACAGCTGTTGTTTTTATTACTAAGGAGCAGATGAGTCCCACTTTCTAGTCCCTTCTGATCATGGATGGCGTTTGCTTCTCTCTCCCCAGCTCCCCCAAATACTGTTCATCAAAACCTTCAGCCACACAAGGATTCCCAAATGGCACCTGGCCAATTTAGTATTGAACTTCCTCTAGTCCTGGAAGGTAAACATTTATCTCCACAGAAATGGGTTTTTGTTTTCTTCTGTGAGTTTGTTCTGAGGAAAAAAAAAAAACCTTACACAAAGTGTTATTCTTACTTTATTTTTTTTTCCAGTGTTGGGGATTGAACCAGGGTCCTGTATATGCACTAACATTGAACAACACCTCCAGACTTTCTTATTCCTGGGCATGTGCATGCGTGTATGTGTGTGCGTGTGTGTGTGTGTGTGTGTGTGTGTGTGTGTGTGTGTGTGTGAATGTGTGTATATTTGTATATGTCTGTGTATGTGGGAGGGATTTTGTGTGTGTATGTGTGAGTGCATGTGTACATGCATGTATGTGTGTGTGAATGTGTGTATATTTGTATATGCCTGTGTATGTGGGAGGGGTTTTGTGTGTGTGTGTGTGTGTGTGTGTTACATGCATGCATATGGACACACATACTCCTGTGGAGGCCTGAGTGGAGGCCGGAGGTTGATGCTGAGTATCTTCTTCAATCACCTTGCACCTGAAACAGGGTCTCTCATTAAACCTAGAGGTAGGCCTGCAGTCAAGAAGCCCCAGGGATCTTCCAGTCTCCACACCTACTATTGGGATTATAGGCTCCTGCCTCCATGCCTGGCTTTTAATAGGTGCTGGGGATCCAAACTGGAGTCCTCCTGCTTGTAGAGCAAGTGATTTACCATCTCCCCAGCCCCATTTTCTTCTCAGAAGGTATTTTCAAATGAATAGTGTTTAATCCATTGCCACTGGCAGGACTTCCTATTGGCCACTGAATTAACTGTTTTCTGATAGGCTTATCATTCTTTGCTCAGGTGAGAGAGTTCACCAGCCCTGTGGTGATATATTCTTCAGTGTAAATGTATACTGCAATAGCAAATATGCATCCCTTTGTCCCCTGCCTAACTTTACGCCATCTCTCTTCATTCTCCTGCTCCAAATAGTTTCTCTCTATGGCTAGTGGAAGCACTGTCATCTCTGGCCACTTTTTTTTTTTTTTTATAACCTATGACATGGCTTCCTTGGGCTGTCTGTATAGCTCTGAAATTCACATTCCAATTTCTTAAAACTGTATAGAGGAAAAGAAGAAAATAATTGTGAAAAGCTGAGAGATGGCTCACAGGTAAAAGAGCTTGCCAGAAAGCATGACAACCTGGGCTTACTCCCCAGGACCCATTTGATGGAAAGAGAAAACCCCTTCCTGAAAGTTGCCTGCTGTCTTCTACAAACACACCATGGCACACACTAGGGTGGGGAAGGGTTAGCATTTGAGCAGGTGAGTTTGGCGTTGGGGTGGGAGGACCATGCACAGACCTCTTCTCCTCCCATCATCCCAGTCCTTGATTGTCAGGAATTTCCATAACTTTATCTTTTCTTGCTTCTCCCTGTTCACCTGATCGTGCCATTTTCTCTTCTTCCTGGAACCATATAGCTGTGTCTTTAAGGAACAAAACCCGTGACACAGAGAGGCCAGCCCTTACATACGCTAAGAGCACATGCCTTTAAACTGGCAGAAGCTGCTGTGTATCCTTAAGATACACAGTATCTGCTACAGTATCTTTATAGTATCTGCTAAAGAAACTTTTAGAGCTCTCCCCAACAAAGTCACATAAAAGAGTGTACAGTGTGGTGCATGCCTCTAATGCCAGCACTGAGAAGGCAGAGTCAGGAGGATCCCTGGGGCTCCTTGCCTGGCTCCTCTAGCAGAATCAGTAAGATCCAGGTTCGGTGAGAAATTCTGACTCGGAAACATCAGGGGGGCAGTGCATACCTTTGATCTCACCACTAGGGAGGCAGAGGCTGGCTTCTTGTGAAGGAGGCTGTTGCGTTCTTCGTTGCTTTTCTACCCCTTCCTTTTCATCCCGTATTATTTACTTTCCTTGTGGCTATGACAAAAATCCCTGATGAAAGCCACTTAAGGAACCAAGGGTTTTTTCTGGCTCACGGTTTGAAGGGTTACAGTCCCTTATTAGGTAAGGTGTGGCAGCCAGGAGAGTGAGGCAACTGTTCATATCAGACCTGCAGTCAGGAAGCAGAGAGGGATGAATGCTGTTGCTCAGTTGGCCTCCTCTTTTATTCAGACCAGGACCCCAGCCCATACATGGTGCCATCCATATTCTGTATGGGTCTTCCCACCTCATTCAACCTGATCCAGAGATATGCCTCTGAGATGATTCTAGATCCTGTCGAGTTGATAGTCAGTGTTAATTATCACCATGTGTCACACCACGCAGTTGTCTTAGGTTAGTGAGTGGAGAAGTGTTCTAACTTCCTAACTTCCAAAGAGTTAAAAAAATTCCTCACACACCAACTTTTTTTTTTTTTAATCAAAGAACTTTCTAAAGACCTGTAGGTATCCTGGTGTTTTATAATGTTTATTTTCAATACTTTCAAGCTATGCATATTTGTATGTCTTTGTGTGAATGTGTGCACATGTATCCACACCTTGAAAGAGCAGAGTCTTTGGTTTTTGTTTGTTTTTTATAATTAGCAGTCTGCAGCCCTAATGGCTCTGTAAGAGTGGAATGATGGTCCACGGAAGGATACAGAGAGTGTCAACTCACCTGGAGCTGGAGTTACAGGTGGTTGGGAGCCATTTGTGTGGGTGCTGGGAACCAAACTCTGGTGCTCTCCATGAGGTGTTAGTATTCTTAGCTAATGACCATCTATCCGGCCCCATCACAGCCTTTGGGGTGTAGAGCTGAGGTGATTTATTCATGAATTTCTTGCATTTTGTCATTTATAGAGGAGCTGAAGGCCCCCTTGGAGGAGTATGTCCACAAACGCTATCCTGGGCTGGTGAAGGTGGTACGCAATCAAAAGAGAGAGGGTCTGATCCGAGCACGAATCGAGGGCTGGAAGGCGGCTACTGGCCAGGTCACTGGCTTTTTCGATGCCCATGTGGAATTCACTGCTGGCTGGTAGGTCATGAGCTGAAACTTAGTGCTCAGTAAGGGATGGATCTGGGAGGTGGGACATTTTGCCTGTTTTTTTTTTCAGGGTCCGATGGTGAGAAGGCCATTGGGATAAAGTTCGAAAGCAAGAAAGTAAACCACTGGCTGGCTTTCTAGGCACTCTTACTGTTATCATCAATGTATCAGTCATCCTCCTCTTTGCTGTGTCCATAAGTACCTGAAAAAAGCAACTTACAAAAGAAAGAAACCAACTTTAGCTCCTTGTTTGAGGGTTCACAGGCCATCATGGCAGGGAAGGCACCGTGGCAGGATGTGATTCTGGCGATTAGTAAGTTCAAGGCCAGCCTGGGACACATGACTCCTTGCCTCAAAAATAAGTCCTTTCTCTAAAACAGTAACAGCAGATGGGAGTAGGCAGTATAAGATAGGTAGCTAAGCAAGCCAGGGGAAGAGAGCTAGTAAGCGATTAGACCAAGATAATTTGGCTCTAGACCTTCAACATTTCAACTCACCACAATCACATGCCATGGAGCATGTGTGGAGATTGAGGACACCTTGGAGGAACTGGTTCTCTCCTTCCACCATTGAGTACCAAAGATTGAAGTCAAGTAGTTAGGCGCGGTGGCAGGTACTTATACCCACTTAGCAATCCTACCAGCTTAATCAAGAAAGTCCTAAGTAACCAATCAGAGTTACAGACTCTTCAACACAGGTGAGAGCTTCAGTTCACACTTCATATAGCTGTCCAAGTTCTTCTTAGCTACAACACTGTTAAGTGTGTCCGCATCCCATTGGCGAAGTAGCTCACATGTTGAAGCAACCCTCTCCCCTTTGGTGGGGGGGCTCCATTAGAGATTCATCAAGTGAGTAGAGGAAACACAGTAGGTCACATGACCACAGGACACTCCAGTTAGGGAACAGGAAATGAGAAAAAGGCAGAGAGAGGGAGACCGAACTCCTGGGCTGTAGAAACATTCTTTGAAGGTGATGAGTCATGGCTCGGTGAATAGTCTCTGCTGTGTAAGCATGAGGATTTGTGTCCAGATCCCCAGCACCAATGTTATTATAAAGCGAGGGAGAGCCCTGAGTATGTATGTAACCCCCAGTGCTGTGATGGGTGGAGACAACAGGCTCTATGATGCTCATTGGCTGCCAACCTAGCTCCAGGTTCAAGACCCCGTCTTGTGTTAATAAGGTGGGAAATTACAGAGCAGGACACCTGAAGTCCCTTTCTAGTCTCCACATTCATGCACATTTGCACACACACACACACACACGCACACACGCACGCACGCACGCACGCACATACACCACACACAGAGAGAAAGAATAAAGTGTAATGACTCACACATATGGAACTATCATAACGCAACCCATTACCTTGTAGGCTAACTTAAAATATTGTTGAGGTTTTTCTATTAAAAGAGCAAAATTGGGACTAGGGAAATGTTTGGTTGGTTAGATTCTCGCGAGGCAAGCTGAGTACCTGAGTTTGGATCCCCAGCACCCACATAAAATGCTCAAGTAAGTGGTGAACACAGGTAACCCCAGCCCTGGGGAGGCAGAGACAGAAGGATCTTGAGGCTAGCTGGCCATCAAGTCCAGGGGAACCCATGAGTTCTGAGTTGAGTGAGAAACACTCCCTCAAAAAATAAGGTTAAGAGCACTTGCTGCTCTTCCAGAGGACTCCCGTTCAGCCCCCAGCACAACCATCAGGCAAGTCACAACCAACTGCCTGTAAGGCCAGCTCCAGGGGAATACAATCCCACATCCAGATATGCACACATGTATAAATAAATATAAATCTTAAAAAAAAGGTGGCTAGGTATTGGAGGATGACATCTGATACTGACCTCACTCATTCATATATCCTCTCATACATATGAACATGCATACCAAAAAAAAAAAACCACGGTACACATGCAATACCCAATTTTTTTAAAAATGAAGAAAATATATATTTTTTAAAAGAGCAGAAAAGTAAGCCTTCCTACTGGGGAATACTAGGAATGGCTTCTCAGAACAGGTAACATTAGAGCTAAGCTTCTTGGTGGCTCTGCTTTCTGCTGGCAGCCAAGGGCATCCCCCAAAGAGAATCTTTCCAGGGAAGACATGAGGGAGAAAGCTGTAGAAGCCGAGGAGAATAGGCTTCCACCTCCACCATGTGTGTAAAAAGTATCGAAGGCAGTCAACGGCCCAGGGTATATTTTATTGCTCATTTTAAATAGAAAGATGAGCTGAGCCAACAGGTAATTCAATAGCTGCAAATGAAAAGAGATTGTTGCAGGCTGTAAGTTCTCATTATTCTTCCAAAGAGCACAAAGAAATGGGATTTTCCACTTGACTCTTTTCCAAAGTCTATGCTCTGGTCCAAGCTGCAAGATTAATGTCTCGGCTTATGTGAGTCATCTTTAGCTTCTGGAGGGTGGAAAGTGATTCCTTCCTGGGATCAGCCTCACAGACACACAGTGGTTTGACCATCTGCTTCGGGCTAAGCCGGCCAGCTAACACCTTGAATCCAGAGCCAGTCCACGCTGGCTGCAGCCTCCAGGGAGGAGTCACAGCTAGGAGAAATCTGCCTGACTTTGGATTTAATTAGTTCCAAGCCTTCCACTGCAGGCCAATCAGATCTTTTAAAGCAATCAATTAGCTAATCAATTAGCACAACAAAAATAGTCGCACCCACACAATGAAACTGCTTATTAAATCCAGCATAGGAATGACCTATTTGGAGACAGGAAATTAGTCTCAGCAAAAGGAAAAAAAAATGAAAGAATGAAAAAAATATCAGCAAGAAGAAGTGGCAGACAGTGCTCTGAGGGGAAACCATATAGAACTGCCAATCACACAGAGATGGGAACAATGTTTATGATTAAAAAAAAAAAAAGGCTTAGAGAGATGGCTCACGTCATACTACTCTTACAGAGGACCTGAGTTTGGTTCCCAGGATCCACACCAGGTGGCTCACAACTACCTGGCTCTGGAGCTCCAGGGGATTTGACACTCTCTTCTGTTCTTCGAGAGCACTGCACTCACATGCACACAGAGATGGGGAGAGACTTGGAAGGTTTGGCACTTTCTAGGGATGAGCTTGCACATTAATTTTCTCACCAGGCTTCTCCTGACCACATAAGCATCACTATTGTGAGTGAAGGTGTAAGAGGCATACAGCAAACTTAAAAACCCATTCAGAGTGTCCATGGCTACGGATCCATTGGTAGAGTGTTTTCCTAACATGCAAAAAGTATTGGGTTCTGTCCCTAGTACCATATAAACAGGTATTAGGTTAGAGGCTGATATGTGCCTCTAATCCCAGCACTTAGTAGGCAGAGGCATGAAGACTGGCAGCTCTAGGACAGCCTGGGCTACGCAAGAGCTCAGGGCCAGCCTGGGCAACTTAACAGAAGAGTCTTAAAAACATAAATGGGTGAGGGATGTAATTTGATTGGTAGAGTGTTTGCCTAACATGCAGGAGGGCCTGGGTTCAATCCTCAGCCTTGCATAAACTGGCTGTGGTTGTGCATCCTAGTATCATGGGAGTAGAGGCAGGAGGATCAGGAGTTGAGACTCCATCTCTTTTGTACAGCAAGTTTGAGGCCAGGCTGAGATACATGGTAGCCCGCCTCAAAATAGAAAGGAAAAAAAAAACATAAAAACCTATGGCAGTCAAACTCTCAAACTTGGATAGGTCACGTGCCTGTGGGTGCCACAGTTTCCTTCTGAGTCCCAGCCTTCGAATTTTCTTCATTTTGGGTGGTTTTGGGAGTCTGCTGGCTGATTCATGCACCAGGAGAAAGATTTGATCGTGAACTCTCTGCTTTGCAGGGCTGAGCCTGTTCTGTCCCGCATCCAGGAAAACCGGAAGCGGGTCATCCTCCCCTCCATCGACAACATCAAACAGGATAACTTCGAAGTGCAGCGCTACGAGAACTCTGCCCACGGGTACAGCTGGGAGCTGTGGTGCATGTACATCAGCCCCCCAAAAGACTGGTGGGACGCGGGAGACCCCTCTCTTCCCATCAGGTCTGTGGCAAGTAAGCTCTGGGTGGGGCTGGTAAAATATGCTGGACAGTCAGACCCCCAGACCCAAGAGTGAAAATGAGCCATGGAGAAGGGCTAACAGAGACCAGCACAGGCTGGTGCAGTGGTGTACTGGTAGCTCCCTGGGGAATGGTGGTGTCTTAGGATTGTAATTCCTTGCTGAGGGAGACAATTGCATTTTATTGCAGCAGCTACAGTTCTTAGATGCCACTTTCATATGGCTGCGATGAAAGTTTAAAATTGGTAATAATCCGATTTTTCATCTTTCCTCGGGTGTTACATAGGTTCAGATTCTATGATCTCACCTACCCTTGGTTGTTAACCTGTCTGAAAACTCTAAATTATCTTAACCTCTCTGCTCAACATCTGTGATACAATCCCATCTGTAAAGATTTTTCCTACAATGTCATATTTACAGGTACTAGAGATTGCGGTATATCATAGGGCAGGGGGCAGCACCGTTCTACCTAGCGTCAAACTGACATTTAACTTTTACTTTATTTGTTATTACCATTGGGGGAGGTGACCTGTGCCATGGCACACATGTGGAAATCAGAGGACAACTTTGTGGAGTCAGTTTTCTCCTTTCCCCTTTATGTGGGTTCTGGGGGTCAAAGTTAGGGTGCCAGGCTTGCAGGACAAGCACCTGCATTTGCTGAACCATCTTGTCAATTCCAAACTGACTGACTGTGTGTGTGTGTGT